>JAKMXC010000469.1:0-48862 GCA_025328345.1 Colletotrichum sp. SAR11_59
CTTGTTTTGTGGGGGCAATGTTTTTTTCTTCCCGGGGTTGTGTTTTTTTTTTTCTTTTTTTTTTTTTTAAAAAAAAAAAAAAAAAAAAAAAGATGGAACGGCTTCCGTTTGCAGAGCTGAGTTGCGGTGTGGGGGTTGGAACCAGCTCCAGTGAGGCAAGAAGAGAACAGGGCATAGCGGTCAAGACTCGGGATTCCTCTGGTGAGAGTTGGCCAGCACGACAGGCCTGGTCAGGTCAGATCAGGTCAGGGTCGGGTTCAGGTACACAGATACACAGTCGAGAAGTGAGGCATTGCTTCGTGACCCTGCCAAGGCGGGTGACGGACGGGATGTAGTGTCTGCGTTGCCATAGCGTGTGTGTGAGAGCATCAGCAGCGAACACCGAACACCCACCCATCCACAGCTTACCTTAGAGGAGATAGCCCGCGCTATCCAAACAAATGCGATGGGTCTTGGTCTAATTTAGGCCTGGTTATCTGCGAACTGGCTTTCGCGGGTGTCAGATTGTCAGATTGGGAGGCAAAGAAGGGACCTCTACCTTGCCATGTTGTGACAATAGGAATGACGAGGCGGGAGGCGGTTTCCGAGGGCCGAGAGAGAGAGAGGAGAGCGAACATCAGACAGACACGTTCCAACGGGTTTCCCTGACTGGACTGGACTGGGCTAGGAGCAGGGAGCGAGAGCGCGGGCGATGCTGATAAGAAAAGGGCTGGATTTTAGACAACTCAACAGAAAGTAGAGACATGTTCCTGCCCTGACGCCGGTGGTGATGGACAGGCGCAACAGTCAAGTCATGGACCCCAGTCGCATGAGCGGCGTACGTGTCTGGTTTCCACCATCTTCTGCTGTTCTGGGTTCTTGTTTATGGGTTGTTTATTGCTGCTTTTGGTGGTCGACTCAGGGGTTGTTTGCTCATGGAAATGCTTGTTGAGCTGAGCTGCTGAGCGGTAGGAACAGAGGCTGTGTTGTTCGTACGAATACCGCAGTACAAATGACTGAGGTGACAGTTGAGCCGGGGGGGGACTCGAGGCGAGCAGGGCCATAAGCCCAGCGCCCTGCCAGTCCATCGCTGCGCTGCCCTGCGCTGGGTGTCACTTGTCACTGAGAGTTGTCAACCCCCCTACCAGAAACCCAAAAAAGCTTCGAGACGTTGAGGAGCTTGGGCCACTGCGGGTCCACCCCGGCACATGCGCCTTGCTTCCCGTCTCCACCACACCTCTTTTTCTTTTTTTTCCGCCTAGCAGCACTCGCAGCGTGGTGCGGTGCGCTTCAACAGAGCACAGCTGCGCAACGCAACAAACCAGTGACACACAGCTTGCACCTTTGGCGCAATCATCTCACCTCACCTCACCTCGCCCACGAACACACCAGAGAGCTAAAGCACGCCGGGTCTGCCGCTCGAAGATTGTTGACCGAGAGGCGCATTGGCGGCTTGACGTCGTCTCCCCCTTCCTCTGCTCTCTTTCGTCACCTTCGTTTCTGCTGCTCTCAAGTGGACTTGGCAAAAATTTCCTACAGGTTTCCTCAAGCAACCTCGATAAGGCGGGAAATTTCCCACGAGTCTTGACCAAAAGCCCTCCGAAAATGGGTTGGTTTGGCACCGGATGCTTTCCCCTAGGTACGAGTACCTCCCCTGTTCCCAATCCAAGACATCGCTCGGCGCTAGTCTTGGAGCTCCCTGCGCCGTACCTGCGACCCCATGATCGCCCGCATCGGCTGGGCATGCCTTGATGGGGTTCCCGTTCCTGTCTGTCTCTGCTCTGGCTGTCTGCGATATCTGTCTGGGCATGTACTGGACATACCTACCTGAAGCACGGTACATTGACATTGACCCTGACACTGACACTGGCAGGTTCTGGAAGCGGTCGAGGGGCCAAGCAGGGAGACGGCGGCGATCATTGCATCTCGAGGCAAACCCAGAAACAAGATCCCCCGGCTTCGAGAGATTAGCAGCGTTTGCCAGCCGTTAAAAGCATGAATTGATTGGCAGGCTGGTGAGCAGGGCGAGCGGACAGGGCTCGACGTCCCTCTGAAGCTGGCAGAGTACCACGCAGTCACGCAGTACCAGAGCTGGCGGCTCCTTTCCCTCACCGCTTGGGGTCGGGGGTGTCCAGGTTCGTCGAATCATTCTGGAAATGCACTCGCCCTGATTGGCCGGGCTGTTGGACGATCGGCGCATGGCCAGATCGTTGGGAACCACCCCCGTTCCACCTCCCACGTCGCTCGTCCTGCTCTTTTTCCATAGGTTCACAGTGTTGCTGTTTCTGTCCAGTGACTGTGGACTTCTCCAACCCCACTCGCTCCACCCAGCGCAGCGACTTCGTCAAGACTCAAGAGTCAAGACACGCAAGACCACACCGGAAACCATCCCGATTGCAACGACTCAGGACCACCACCCCGACCGGCGCACTTTGGCTACGGCGGCGGGATAAGCAACAGCAAACTACGGTTGCACTCTCGGAGTAAACGGCATTCCCGCTGCTTCGCTGTTCACTCACCCATCCACTCAATCCATCGTCGCACACCGAGAGAAGGAGCTTATGCAAGCTACACTTCAGACGGCGTCTCGTCCTTCGTCCTGTCCTCGACTCCCGAGCGACGGGTCTGCTCGAAAGTCGGCTATATCTCACCTCATCAGATCATCGCGGTTACGAACTCGTTGGGGATACCATGGCACCGGTGATGATGACGAAGAGTGGAGGGATGATGAGCTGCTGCCGCCGGGGAACGGCGGCTCCTCTGTCAGACTTTCTTGATTTCTGATACCCGCGCGACGCAGGAGCAGCGTCAGCGTTGACAACAGCGCAGAGATGTGGAAAGAATTGTCGCCGAAGTTCAGATCCATCCGTGGCCGTGGGGGTGTACGGTAGCGCGCTCTCTCTTCCAACCCTTCGGACAATTTTCCCAGGACCAAAGCGAGTCTGTGCGACAGGTAGGTTGAAGGGAAGGGAAGACCACCACGCGTGGACTTGCGCTTTCTCCAACGCCCAGCGCCATTTCTTGCTCCAACTGTATTTTTAGTACCTCTCTCTGCTTAACCTTCTTCCGGGCGAGAGGCCGTGCGACAGGACACGCGGTGATTCGGGGGGTTTCCTGTCTGCTGGGCTGGACGCCGTAACACCCTTCAAGGCAAACGCCAGCCCTGCCGGCCGGCGGAAGGCCCTTCGTGGCTGGGCGAGAGAAAGATGCAGGGCGCCGTCCGAACCAGGAGCGAGTTCGAGATTCACTGTGCTACGAGGACTTGGTTTTCGGGTGGCTGACTTTGGCAGGCGCCTCGCCTGTGTCCGGTCCAGCCCATTCCATTTTCTTGATTCCTTAAAGGTAGGTATGGTGGCAATTGGCGATTGAGAACGCGCTTAAAAAGGTTGATAAATGTCTTGTAAGTTGGCCCCTATGCGCATGCATACTGTATGCAAATGCAATGCCTGTATCTAAGAAGGCATGCGCATGCGAGACAGAGAGATAAGAAATGTCTCTGGCCATGTTTGAGATTCGCAACACGCGATTGGCATCTTGGCTTGGATACGCGGGTTGGCGAGTGACTGAGGCGAATGAGAGGCTGTCGATTTGTGCACGCCTCACCGCTCATTTCGTCCTGATATGAGTGGCCGGCCTCGATTCACAGTGTCCTGCATATCAAACGCGGGCAGGTTATGGTTGTTTACCTGCTGCAACGACGTGCGACAAGTTACTCGCTGACACGCAGGGGAGGGGGGAGGGAGTATGTTTCTCGTCATGGTATGTAATCGGCATCACCGCCGCCTTCATTGGATTCATCTGCTCGCGTGGGGTTTGCTCAGGGGGTTGACTTGCATCCTCCTGACGGGCCGGGCCTGGGGCGTGTAAGTGTGTACGGAGTAGTATGTGATGTGTACAGTATTGCTCTCTCTTGTGATGTTGATCGTTGGTTACACCATCGTTAAACGGGCAGATCCCTCCCTCGTTATTTTTGACGTCTTCGTCACCGAACGCCCCCCAAATGGGGTAAACGGTCCAATCACCGCCGGGCCCACGCCCACGCGAGAGTTCAAAAATAAGCATTTCGTAGACGAGAGAAAGCAAAGTGGATATTCTTTAACAGAACCATCTCAAAACCAGGGACCTGGAACAGAGACGTCGGACGACGTTTAACGGGTCGAAGGACGCAAACGCCGAGGGGAGGGTCATTATGGAAGCTCGGTCTCCGAGCTCAGCTCCGGCGGCGACGACGACGTCGATGACGCCAGGCGCAGCAGCAGCACCAGGACCAGCGGCTACGACAGCAGGGGAGCTATCGGCTCCGGGGTTCGTGTCGCTCGGCATGGTCGTGCTGGACGAGATCCGCTTCCCGGACGGGAGGGTTTTGAGGGATGTTGCCGGCGGATCCGGGTTTTACAGTGCGTTGACGTTTGCCCTTCTTTTGTAGATCTGTGACATGTACATGGCTTTGGTATATCCAGGGGGAGGGGTGTGTTTGTGTGTGTGTTTGGCTAATGTGAAATGTTGTCGTGCTTGTACAGGTACCCTCGGAGCTCGACTCGCTGTTCCGCGGGAGGACGCCGAGACGATATGTTGCCTCGTCGTGGCCGGCGACGACTTCCCGGCGTCGGTGGTGGAGCAGATCGAGGCGTGGGGAGTGACGGTGCTGGTGCAGAAGGTCGAGGGGAGGTTGTCGACGAGGGGGCTGTTGGCGTACGAGGATGATGTCTTTGGGAGTTGGTTCTGATCACCTTTTGCCTTTGGGAGTGGTCGAGAGCTGACTGTGGTTTTTTTAGAAAAGACGTTTCGATATACGACGCCGCCACTACGGCCGAATGTTGACGAGCTTCCGGATCATGTGCGTCGTGCCTCCGTTGTACATACGTTAGCGGCGCCGGAGGATGTAAAGGGGCAAGCTGCCGCGCTGTTTGGGGACGGCTATGGCCAAAGACTGCCGGGACGTCCTCTCTTTGCCTGGGAACCTTCGCCACTTCATTGTGACGAAGCTTGGAAAGACCACCTAGACGCTGGACACCATGTCGATGTTATATCTCCCAACGACAAGGAGGTCGTCAAGATGATGACTCCCCGGGTGGGACAAGGACCGTGGGACAGAGGTCTAGTCGAGCGTGCTGCAGCGCTCATCTCAGACGAGGAAAGCTGTCAGAAGGATACGGAACGGCAGCGGCGGTGGACCACGGTGGTGCGGTGCGGGGAACACGGCTGTTTGACGATTCCTCGGGCCTCCGCGCCGGTCTGGCTTCCTCCATATCACGACATTGGGTCAGAAAAGGTGGCTGACCCTACCGGAGCTGGGAACGCGTTCCTCGGGGCTTTTGGTGTTGCGTACAAGAAGACGGGCGATGCGGTTCTTGCGTCTGCGTATGGTGCCGTGGCGGCTAGCTTTGTGATTGAGCAAATAGGGCCGCCCAGAAGGGAGGTCGTGGATGAGAGGAAACTATGGAATGGCGAGGAGTTTGGGAAAAGGTTGGAAGCATATAAAACCAAAGCCAGGACGTGGGACACCAGCATCGTAAGTTGTCACTTCAGGAGCAACTCAGCCTGGGCCGAACGAAAGGAGCTGTTCCAATAGGATCCGTAGATGGGTATCAAGACTCGTCTATTTTGTGTTTTTATATCTCTTTTCCCAAAAGTAAAAAATCCGTAATCATGCGAGAAACCTCGTCTATAAACTTCCATCCCCTTCCCATTCACATTGCACGCCTCCACCCACTCCCGCTTACCGGATGACCTGGGTACCCTCCGCCGGCTCGAGGATCTTCCACTGGCAGCCGACGTCCTTGTTGGAGTTGTTCTCCTTGAGGATCTTGATGATCCTGTTGGCAATCTCCTCAAAGTTGCTCGTGGCGAGGGCGAGGATGGTGGGGCCGGCGCCGGAGAGGCAGACGCCGAGGAAGCCGGGCTGCGTGCCCGGGGACATGCTCTCGACGATCTGGCTCAGGCCGGGGATGAGGGTCTGGCGGTAGGGCTGGTGGACCTTGTCCTGCATGGCGAGGTGGATGAGCTCCGGATCCGGGGGCGAGGAGCCGAGGGCGACGGGGAGGAGGGCTATTCTTTGCATGTTGAAGGTCTGTCGTCTTGTGTTAGTGAAGGTGTTCTTGTGGAATGATCGTTCACCAGGGCCGGACTTACAACATCGGGACGGGAGTAGTGAGGAGGCAGGACCTCGCGGGCAAGGTGGGTGGGGACCTGGAAGTCGGGGATGATGGCGATGGCCTTGATCTCCTTGGCCCAGGGGAACTTGATGTGGTGGCCGATGCCGTGGGGAGGCTCGGGCGGGGTCTCGCCGGTGTCGACGCCGCCGGCCGGGGCGGGGAGGACCTCGCTGAGCGGGATCTCGATGCGCTGGACGTCTTCGGGCTTCAGGGGGCGGAGGTAGGTGCCGACGAAGCCGCCGTACAGCGAGGCGCCGACGTTGTCGGGGTGTCTCTCTGCGATGTGTGTGAGCGAGTTGGTCCTGCATCAGATGAAGAATGACATACCAATCATCAGGCAAAAGTCGAATAACCTGTCGAGATCCAAATGGTCGAGGTGGCCGACCTCCTTGCCGAGCATGACGCCGGCGACGACGGCGGAGCCGGAGCTGCCGAGGCCGCGGCCGAGGGGGATGGGGTTCTTGATGTGGACATGGGTCTCGACGGGGAACATGCGCTGGCCGTGGCAGCGCAGGACGTAGAGGGCGACGCGGGTGATGAGGTTGACGGAGGGGTCGAGGCTGATGTCCGGGGTGCCTTCGCCCTGGCCCTCGTAGGTGATGCGGCAGTTGAGGGGCTCGGATGAGGTCTGGACGGAGCGGTCGATGGTGACGTGCAGCTCGAGGTAGATGGAGAGGGCGAGGCCGATGACGTCGAAGCCCGGGCCGATGTTGGCGGAGGACGACGGCGTCTTGATCACGAACGTCTCTTTGGTCATGGTGGGCGGGCGGGCGGTGTAAGTTGAGAGGGTGAGGGGTGAGTTTCTGGTGGTGGTGAGGGGAAGGCCTGATGTTTGATCTAGCCTGATTGGCGGGTGTGGTTCAATTGACGGCGATCTCAGCGGTTCGGCTTGGACGTGTGAGTGTCTTTTGCTTCCGAGTGAGATGAAGCCGTCACGGAGGTCGCTACGGGTGTGAAATGAGCGTGAGTCGCGTCTATCTGGTGGCCACTAATCGTTCCGTGACTCAAAAAATTTGAGAGGCCCCGATGACGGAGGAATGCGGCACACGGCGGGCGGCTCTCCTTTGGCGGGGTGTGTGAAGCACTGAAGCCCTACGCGGATTGCGGGGTGTTTTTCACGCGCACTCATTGGCCAATCCGTGCTGAGACGGGGCATTTTTATCTTATCGCTCCCGCGCATCACGCCATGTCCTTCTCATCTGTTTGAGTTTGGCTGCTCGATGGTGAGTGTGTTGCCAATGAAGGTCGCTTCTTTTGACTTCACCTCATGCGACGCTGGCTGTCTTATTTCACCCTTCGTGAGGGAATCCGAGTGGAGGGATATGTTGCTACGACGACACAGCATGCTAGGTATATCAGAGGGGAGTATAACCTCGGCCTTGGAACTCGAAATGAGCTTCATGCGACGCGAGAAACAAACACTCGGCTGCACCAGACTTTCATACCTACATCCCTCGACCATCGACTGATGGTTGACTCGAGAAACGAAACGAAACACGGCCGTCCTCGTTGATCGTCGATGTTTGCGGGCTGCAAGGTCTTGTTATCGGATGGCCTGAGGTCCCACGCTGGAGCAGCGATCGACATGAGCCCGCTTCATTATCTGAACGTCACGTCGCTCTGCCATCTCCCTTGTTCTGACATCAAACCAACTCACATCTCCGCCTTTTTATATTGCCCTCACCCTGGGAGGCTCGTACTCGGTCAGCTGTCGACCTTTGCACCCCAGACATATTGATACGATATCACATATCCAGCAGCCCACCGGGTCCTCACTCACCTTCACGCCTCCGATCATTGCCGAAAGCATTGCTTGCTGTCAGCGTCCCGGTGGGTGCGCTGCAATGCCCAGCCCGCATCCCAAGTCAATATTATCCCAGATCGCGCGCTCCCGTCGGACTCCCGCAGCGATGCTAGTCCCATTCACCGCCTCCGCGATTTCTACCGGAAACATCGAAAAGCAAGCGGAGAAATGGGAGCGACAAGACCTCGTGTTTGTGCCGAGCCAACCGCACCAAGGCTCCACCGATCCCCATCAAACAATGCCCATCGGCAGTGTACCGTGAAGAAGCTTATGGAAAAAGCGAGCAGGGGTGGGCGATCTCGCAGATGTCACGAACGCTGTGCGGCCGATGTCCCCGAATATCTATTCTCGGATTTTCCAAGGCTGCACCATTGCAACGTATGTAGGTTGGATGAACTAAGGGTTCCCTCGCGTCGGGCGTACCGCGGAGTGAGGCATCGCACAGCCCGAACATCGTTCTCCGCCCGTAACAAAAAAGCACAGTGAGACTGGCGCGCTGGTCACCGCGCTTGCGCGCTTGTAACGTTGCTCGGCTGGATGGTCAGCCCAAAGCGAGGCTGCTGTTGCCTCTTGGGCACCGAGCGGAGGCTTCGGGGGTCATCTTTTCGCCGTCGCGGAGAGCTATGCGGCGACGGCGTCTCATTGGCGTCATGCCCATGTTGTGGTCAAGCTCGTGGCAGCAGCAGGATTTTCCGGGAGGCTCAGTCGCTTTTAGTCTGTTGACAGAGTAGAGGCTAACGTCCGCCACTGCCGTACTTTGCAGCGCGGAGCATTTCCACGCCTCATCCTTCCAAGAAACAACAAATCACTCGGAAAAGAGCAGTTCTCCCCGAGCTGAGAGATGAACAGAGCCCGACGGGGTCGCATTCGGCGGATGCGTGCGTTGGCGAAGAGACCGTTCCTGGCATTGTGAACACGAGGAAAACCGAAAACCACCTGACGTTGCGTCCCGCTTAAGTTTCTATGGGGCGACGCCGATGAGTTAAGGCGAGTAATTAGGGTCGCAACGGGAAAGCCGACTGAGGCTCCGCTGCACTGGGCGAGGCGGGCGGCAGAAAGGTAAAAAAGAAAAGAAAAGAAACAACACTAGATCGACTCAGCCTGCGACGTGCTGACTCGAAGAGCGAAGAGGATTTCCCGTGCAGCTAGCTGATGTTGAAGCATGAATGTGAGTTGTAACTTTCACTGTGGATGTCCCACTGCGAGAAAGAAGCGGCGACATACCTTAAGGTGGAGGCTGGCAAAAACTGGGTCGCAACTCTGATGGAACCTCGACGGAAAACATCGAACCAACGGGCGAGCAGCCCACTGTAGAGCACTAAACTCAATCGACCCTAGGGGGATTCCGACTGCTAAAAACAGAAGGATGACAGACGTGGCCAGTGAATACGAGAATCTCATGGTGAGCCCACCTACCTATCCGCACCCGACCTCAGTCCAATTCATACTGAGCACTGAGAGAGAGAGAGAGAGAAGATCCTCGGCTCCGGATGTTGTTTGCCTGCGGCCTTCCTCCATCATCCACACACACACACACACACCCATGCAGCAGCAGCAGCAGCAGCAGCACAAGACCCCTGTCTTGCTTCTTTCCCCACGACCAACAACATCCAAGATCTGTGATCGGCGCTTTTTCTCACCTTACCTTACCTTAGCCCGGCCTTGCCCGCCTCTGCTAGCGTAGCATCGCACCTTCAATACGAATTGACGGAACCTAAGGAACCCTGGGGAAGTAAGGCTTCGTTCGCTTGCTAGCTTAGCTTCCCCTCTCCGGCAGTCTTCCCATACGATGTGACATGCGACATGGAGTCTTGCCAAGCTTGACGTAGCAAGGGTCCTGTGCCGGTTCCATGTCACGACATGACGCTATTGCCGGAGACACCACAACGTCATGGTCATGGCTCGCCGTTTGGACACGGCTGGTGCCTCCTCTCCATCCACTCGGTCTGGTGATGGAGCTGTAGCCTCCGCTGGCATGGGGGCTGTGGGAAGCGAGGGAGGATGTGGGCGTGGATGGACGGAAACCGAGGAGGCTGATGGATCTCGCAGGCCGTCGAGATTCTATAAAGAGAGACGAGGACCTCACGACATCCAACCTGTTTTTTTCATCATCCTCATCAGCTTCTTCACCAGCCTTCT
Source organism: Colletotrichum sp. SAR11_59 (assembly GCA_025328345.1). Lineage (NCBI taxonomy): Eukaryota > Fungi > Ascomycota > Sordariomycetes > Glomerellales > Glomerellaceae > Colletotrichum > Colletotrichum sp. SAR11_59. The sequence goes on from JAKMXC010000469.1 coordinate 10,078, forward strand.
CAGCCTCAACCTCAACTACAAACAACTCATCTTCACCACCAAGCTCCCGAGCCTCATCCACCCACCACAACAGCCAAAATGCAGTTCTCCAACCTCGTCACCATCCTCTCCTCCGTCGCCGCCGCCGCGGCCGTCTCCGTCTCTTTCGACACCGGCTACGATGACGGTGCCCGCTCCCTCACCGCCGTCTCCTGCTCCGACGGCGCCAACGGCTTGATCACCAAGTACGGCTGGCAGACTCAGGCCAACGTCGCCCGCTTCCCCTACATCGGCGGCTCCGACGCCATTGCCGGCTGGAACTCCCCCAACGTGAGTCTCCTCCCTTCCTCATGCTTCTCACATGAGCATCACCACTAACACGAGACAACAGTGCGGCACCTGCTGGCAGCTCACCTACAACGGCAAGAGCATCAACGTCCTCGCCGTCGACCATGCCGGCTCCGGCTTCAACCTCGCCCTCGGCGCCATGAACGACCTCACCAACGGCCAGGCCAACCAGCTCGGCCGCATCGACGCCCAGGCCACCCAGGTCGCCCTCAGCGCCTGCGGTCTGTAAATTACCACACGACCTCGGCGATGTCTTACGATATTAAAAACATTAATGTCTTGTTTAAAGCATAATGGGGTTCGTTCCTCGGGGGGCACCCTAAACATCAGCATGGAACCGGCGCTCTTCAATCATTTGGCATATGCATATCACGATACATTCCTTAGAACATTAAAACATAATGAGAGAGATGACTTTTCAGCCTCTAGAATATTTGTTCCTGATGCATGACTGTGATTATCAATGCTTTCCATTACATAGGTCTGACGAAGAGGAGAAAAAGCATGGCACCTGATTACTTGCGTCTCCGTCAAACAACGTAGATTCTGATCATGTCTAAAAGAAAAACTAACAAAGGTTGTACCCAAAGACAAACAAGTTTCAATCTGCCTTGCCAAACTTTTCCCTCAACCTTCAATCATGTCCTAGTTTAGTTCAAGCCGGAGACGTTCACAGAGATGTACGCATCCGCAGACGGCGCAGCACCAGCGCTATCCCTCGGGGGCGAGGGCACCAAGCCCACAGGAATGTCCACGATCAAGACGGCACGGTCGACGTCGTAGTTGACCTGCAGCCCGCCGTCCTGGATCTCCCGACCGGTCTGGTCCTTGAACGTGACGCTGACCAGACCCGGGTTCGTCGGCGCCGTCGCCTTGACGGCCCAGATGGCGAGCTGGTAGCTCTTGCCCACAAGGTGATCGGCGTCGAAGCCGTTCCACGGATGCGAGACCTGGATGACTCGGTTCGGGGCGTAGTCCTACAGATCCCATTGTTAATTTTGATACGAGTGCGGATGGGGTTGGGGGTAGCGGGCAATGCGTACCTGGACGAACTTGACTTCGCGGTACTTGTTCTGAGCCTCGGGTGTCCCGCTCTTGTGGTTGTCATGGCGGTTGGAGTACTGAGGGAGGTAGTCGGGGGCACTGTCGCGGCTGACGCCGTCATCCAAAAACATGGAGTAGAACTGGCGATGCAGGTCAGTTAAGTCTGTCCCAGGGGACGCTTCAAGCGGTGAAACGAACCGTTCTCTTGTTTCCTGGGTAGATGTGGATGGTGGGCGGGTTGTGGTTCCCTTCGTCAATCGACTGACGGACTTCGAGCTGGGGAACAATGGCACCTGTGTTTCTGTCAGATGATGCTTCTTCTTTGGCACGTTGGGGGAGGACAGCAGCGTACCACCGCGGAGGTAGACCGGAGTCACAAAGGGAATCTGGTCAGTGTTGTTGATGCCATCAGGGATGCCGCAGCCGAAGCTGATGGTCGTGCCGCCGGCAACGGGCTTCTCTAGCCGCGCGGCATGCTTGATCTTCAACGGGTCACCTCCGTCTTGGACGCGGAGGTTGGATGGGAACCAGAGGTCTGTGCCGGGGAGGTAGACGTCGCGATTGTAAACGCCGGGGTTCAAAATGGGGCAGACGAGGATGTTGTGGCCGAGAAGATACTGGTTATCGATGAAGTCGTCGTTGGAGTTGAAGAGGGAATCGTCGTCAGGATCGGTGATGAGCTGGTCATGTTAGCTTGGTGGGTTGTCAGAGAATAGGGGGCTTCGGGTGGATGACGTACCATGGCACGAGCGATAGGGAGACCGTTGATGAGGTTTGCAAACATGGTGTCGTAGAGGACCTGCATCAGAGAGTATCGAAGTTGGACGTAGTACCTGCAGATCGGCATAACCGAGTAGTACAGGTTGTAGAGCCCCTGGGGAATGTACTGCCCGTAGTCTCGGGGGGCATATGTGTATTGCCAAGGTTCCTGTATATAGTCAGGCATCTGAAAAGAACAGAGATTAAGAATACGAAGACTTACTTGGAAGACCTTCGTGTCGAAGTGCTGGTTGTAGTGGTTCCTGTACCAAGGCAGCAAGAATGCGCCAGTGTACCATCGAATCAGCAGCTCGGGATCACACCAACGCGGCGCGCTGAGCGAGGAGTTGGGGTCGAAGGTGAAACCTCCCATGTCAACGCCAGCAATGGTCAGGCCGCTGTATCCCAGAGCAATGACCTGCGCGACGGAGATTCTCCAAAAGTCCCAGGAACTGCCATTGTCACCGGTCCACAGGCCGGCGAAGCGATGCATGCCGGTCTGGCTGCCGCGGCCGATGATGAAGTTGCGCTTGTTCTCTCTGCCCTTGAGCTTGTTCAGGCCGTGGTATGTTGCCTTGTGCAAGTTGTAGGAGTAGAGGGCCCAAAGCTCAATGGCAGTCTTGGTGGGCGGTTTCACGTCTGGCTTTTGGCCGTAGACGTCGTCTGACATCTTGAGTCGCGAGGGGAAACTGCGTGGGTTGTCAGCGTGGCATTATTCAACAACTTGATATTAGCTACACACCCAAGCATGTCGCCATAGCAGTTTCCGGCAGCCGGTGTGGTCATGTCCTGCCAAACGAACTCAAGACCGTCATCGAAAAGCTGCTGGTATTGCTTTCCCCATGTTTCACGAGCCACGGCGCGGTTGAGATCAGGATAGTATCCAACCTGTGCATGCGTTAGTGTGCAGCGATGAGTTACCTGCGCCTCCTCCCAAAGTAGGCGCTGGCAGTTGGGGCATCAACGTACAGTTCCCAAGTTCGCGCCATAGCTTACGCCTCCATGGAACGGGTAGCCGCTGTTGTAATTACCCTGGGGCTTGTTCTGATCCGGCTCAATGAAGACATAGTTGTCCGTGTAAGTTGGCGCTCCAATGTAGTCGGCGAAAGTGATTCGATCGCTCAGGGCGTCTGGGTTCTTGTACGATGGACTGGCGTATCCTCCATCGTACCTTGTACATCCATTTGCCGGGAATTCGCTGGGCAAACCATCTGTGTACCGCTGATCGGCCACCAGGAGGCTACATAGAATCTTAGCGGTGATCATCCACATCGTTCCAGTTGTCCAAACTTACTTGGTGGCAGGATTGAGCTTGTCGTTTTGGTCCCAAAAGGCTCTTAGGGCAAAGTACGGGTCCGAGTTCGACTCGCGGAAGGTCAAAATTGGCGTGATATTGGTGCAGCTCTTCACTCCTCGAGCCTTGAGATTCTTCAAGAAGCCTCCGACATCGGGCCAGTTGATACCGTTGGTTGTGAATGTACGGTAACGATCCTGAGTGTGTCAGCTGGGTCCTGGGTTACGCAGTGGAAAGCATTCGTACCTGGAAGTCGACGTCGAGATGCATGCCGTCAAGAGGAATTCCCGACAAGCGGTAGCCGTCTACTATACCGTTCACGGTGGCATCGGAATCGTATCCGTAACCTATTTATGTCAACAGACGACCCAATGGCGATCGATCAGTTCACTTACATCCTTGGTGGTGGCCCAGAATGAAACGCGGCTTCAGCTTGGGACGTCCCACAATGGATGTGTATTGCCTGGAGGTTATTAGAGGCATTCGGATGGAAACTATGAAGACTTACCAGATCATCCTAGGCACGTCATTGGCAGTCATGATGTATGCATCAAAGGTGCCGAATCGAGTGCCCACGCCGATGGTGTTGGAGTTGTTCTTGCCGAGGTCAATAGCGACTTGGGAATAGTTGTCCACCATCAATCCCGTGACGTTCCTGTGCTCCGGGGTTCCGTTCATCTCCAAGTAGAACGGAGTCGAATGATAGAGAGGCTCCTTGGGGTCCAGAGCTCCCTGGCCGTAGACCTTGGTGTAGTTGAAGTTATCATAGCCTGGACAGATTAGTAGGGATTGCGTCAAATCCATAAGAGAAACTCACAGAAGAAGTTCATGTAAGTGGGCTTCTTCAGGACGGTGCGTCCTCCCTGCTCTCCGAAACCGAGATACTGGGCCTGAGTGGGCTTGTTGACGTTGAGAACCACGTTGTTGATTACCCCGATTTTGGCGTCGTCTTGGTGCATGAAAGTCTGCTTCGTGGTCTGCCAGATAATTTGCTCAGAAGTAGAGGTCGCGGCAACGCCAACACCATCCTGAAAGGTGGTAGAAGGCTTCGGCGCCAGCTCCCTGGTGACCTGTAAAGCGTGAGTTTGGGATATCAAAGCTGGTATGATGCACTTACAATGATACGGAAAGGGTCATTCAAGATGTGAATTTTGGTAGCAACCTTGCCCTGGGCGTTCTTGTCCTCATACTCCAGAGACTTTGGTCATGTTAGTGAGGCCAATGGCGACTGTTCAGAGGAAAAGCTCACAGTGAGGACCCAGTGCCGATCACCCATCTTATCAAAGGTCGTGTTCCAGTGCCAAGTCTCTCCGGCCTTGTGAGCGTTCCATGCCAGGGCATCTCGGTACTCTTGCTGAAGGTCATCAACAAGATCCGAAAACTTATTCATCACAATTGTGCGACTGTTTTGTGGCTGGTTAGATAGCAGGTTCACACTTTAGATTGACAGTACTCACGAGTTGGCATCCGGATAGTCGGTGACATTTTGGAACTTGGGGTTGTATCTGATTCTCCAGATCTGAGGCGTGACGAACTGAATGAGGACATGCGTATTGTGACCTTTGTTCACCCCTTCTAGAGTTACATGGGCGGCATAGCGAAGAGGATTGTTGTCCTTGGACTCCGAGGTGGAAGACTGGACGTCCAGGACGTTGGTTGACTTCTGGAATCCCGGGACGTTCTGGTTGTAGAAGACATCCGCCGGAATGAAGTTCAAAGGATCGTTTGGAGCAGACATGATGAGGAAGATGAGCCAGGCAACGAGTGAGATGATCTTTGGTGATTTGCAGGCTGTAGGTGGAAGATAGCTTCATTTAAAGCGTCGTAATGGAGCTCGGCCGCGCTCACTCACGCATCAACATGATACCTCTGGAGAAACCGAAGGTGGTCGAGACTGGTCCGCCTTTGCCTTTGCCACGAGGGCGGTATGCTGCCGCATGAGAATGACCGGGACTTGCAATGACTGGAACGTGGAGGATTCGTGATCGTCATGTCAACTGCCGCAACAGCTGAGACCGCATGCGAATGGAACTTTGCGGGGAATTCGCGCAATCGTCGTCGTTGCCGTCGTGTTCGTCTGGTTGTCGTTGTCATTGCTATTGCGGCGTCCTCGTCTACAGCAATCTGTCTTTCTACCGTCGTGTCTGCCATGACTTTCGAACACTTCTTCGTCGGCCTCATTTCCTAAGACGGATAGCAAGCAGATGGGTTCGGCCGAAGGCTCTGGGACGGGCCGCCATGAGCCGAAGGTGGGACCACGTTGGCATTGGAACGGTCAATATTGAGTCAACCTCAGTGTTGTTGATGTTTCTCCGTTTTTGGACTGTAGTAGATGTTGGGGTAATAAGACAGTCTTCAGCCAGTGGCTAGCTGAGTGTCCAAAATAAGATAGACTTCAGGGTCGTGTCTAGCCATGAATGCCTGATCTACGGTGCTTGACTAAGAAGAGACTCGCTCAAACTCTACTGTCGAGATGGTCCAGCATATCAGGCAACGAATTTGCATTCAATCGTTCCAGATACTGAACCACCATGAAACACATAATTGTTGCGGGCCAGATGCTTTCAGCATGGCGGATATGAATTTAGCAAGCTAGTCTTCAGCCACGAGAGGCTGATCTTCCAAATTGTAGCGGGTTGACGGTTGATGGCAAGACAAGGCGTTTCTTCGATACCCAGACGTGTGAAACCTGACTGCTAAGAGATGGGAATTTGGGGTTTGAGTCCGACTTACTGAAACCCCATGGCATGACCATCGCCAAATTCATGATGCAAACAATGCCAAGAGGTCCAGCCGCACTCACTTGGTTGAAGATCTTTGCTGATTGAAGGCTCGGTCCAGACTGACAGAACCCTAGGCTGGAATGATGGGAACGCTCTAGCGAAATGCCGGAGACGGTTGCTTCCGCCTTCTCCACCCCCAAAATCCACCCTCCACGAGAATGTTCGGGAAGCCACGCGGATTTCCAGTAGCTGAAGTGAGACATTGTCTTCATCTCAGTTATGCCGCGGATTCTGTGCGGGGTGATGCCGCTTCAGGGCGAGAGCTGATCGCTCGCCCTGGGCTCAAGGACTTATATCAATATCTTCATACCTAGCAGAAGTGCTGGCACCATACCGGGGTTATTGTCGACTCACCTTGAGTATCTCATCTCAAGCCTTCAAGCCTACGACTGTCATACTTTTCTCTTTTGCTACTTCTCACATCTCCCCATTAGGTGGGAGTACTCAAGATGGGGTTCTGGAAGAGACTCATCGAGATCCTCGTGTTCTCCTCTGAGTTCAAGGGGCAAAGCAGAGTGACTTCTGACCTGCCCTCCCTCGGACGTGTTGGCCCGCTAAGTGACAACTTCCCAAAACCCGACGGCTCATGCAACACACCCGAGAATCGGCAGTGCTGGACCACTGGGATCTCTAAAGCGGAAGGCTTCAATGTTGAAACCGATTACGAGATAAAGACACCAGAGGGCGTCGTGCGAGAGGTTTTAGCTGCTCCCAATAGCTTTTGGGATCAACTGTGTTAACGATCAATAGTTTTACTTGGAAGTCACGAACACGACAATTGCCCCTGACGGATACAATGTTTCGCGTATGCTGTTCAACGGATCGTATCCCGGACCAACTCTTGAGGGCAACTGGGGCGATACTTTCAGTACGTCAGCGTCGTGACCTCAATGCCATGGCATATGGTAGATATTTGATAAGCGACGTACTCACTCGCGAATAGGAATCACTGTCAAGAACAACCTCACCAACTTCAACGGCACATCCATTCACTGGCACGGTATCAGGCAGTTGAACACCAACTGGATGGACGGTGTTTCGGGAGTGACTGAATGTCCCATTCCGGTGAGCAATCTTGATATGTGCTTATGGTAGTTGCTAACAAGGGAAAGCCTGGTGAAAACTTCACATACGAGTGGAGAGCCCAGCAGTATGGCGTATCTTGGTACCACAGTGAGTTTACTATGTCTTGACATCTGATAAGTGCTGACAAGAGAAGGTCACTTCAGTCTTCAATGTTTGTTCGATCGCCTGTTACATATGTCCTTCCCTTAATAATAGTTGACAGATGCCGATGGACTGGTGGGAGCTCTAAAGATCAATGGGCCAACCAGTATGAATTACGATGAGGATCTTGGTCCCGTGTTGATCACCGATAATTTCCACAAGACTGCTTTCTCCCAGGTCCAGCTTGAATACTTAGGCAAGCTAACCCGTCAATTTAGTAAAATGTTGGATGAAGTTGGATACCTGCTAATCAATAACTACAGGTCGCCCGCCCTCACCAGACAGCATGTTGATGAACGGCAAAGGCAAATATCACTGCTGCTCGACGTGTCCCGGAGCACAGGAGAACTGTGTCGGCGGGTCGCAACGAGAGTCTTTTAACTTCACAGAGGACAGGACGTACAAGATGAGCCTCGTTAACACAGGAACATCGACTCACACAACCTTCTGGATTGACAACCATAATTTCACAGTCGTTGCAGCGGATTTCGTCCCCATCACCCCTTACCCTGCGTCAATCATCAACGTCGCCATTGGGCAGCGCTACGACATCATCATCAAGGCTAATGCTACGAAAACCGATACCAACGAGAAGGATTTTTGGATCCACGCACGAGACTGCTCACTTGGTGGTGCTCCTTCGAATCTCGGGATCATTCGATACGATCATACGTCCACAAATATCCCTCACACTCCTCCCGTTGATGACAGACACGTATGTTACGGCTGTCTGGACGAAAAGGCAGAGGACCTAAAACCTATTGTCAAGAGAACCGTCGAGCCTCCTGCCAATTCCGACTACAAGGAAAAATCATTCAAGGTGCATTTGGTGGGCTACCCCAATGCCGCAGACAATACCTCCGCCATGCACAAATGGGTACTCAAGGACTCGTCGTTCTATCTGGATTGGACTGAGCCGAGTCTTAGTCTAGTCAAGGTTGCTTTCGAAAAGAATTGGGACACGGCCCCATTTCCGACAGGCTATGAGCCTGTATTTCTAGACGACTACAAACATGGCGACTGGGTGTACTGGCTCATTGAGGGCAAATTTCAGGAATCTGTGGACAACTCCACGCACAATATCTACAAGAAACAAGCTCCAGTAGCTCACCCCATGCACATCCACGGGCACGACTTTGTCATTCTGGCACAAAGTACCAAAGAGTTCAATGGTACGGTTGAAATTGACGAAAAGACATTCGATAACCCGGCGCGGCGCGATGTGGCCTTACTTCCAGTCGATGGGTATCTTCTCATTGCGTTCCAGAGTAAGTCAAGCACTCGCTTTGGTGGGGATTCGCACATCTGACTTCATATCTAGTCAATAACCCGGGAATTTGGCTCATGCACTGCCACGTAAGTCTAACAGTACCAGTCTTGTTTGCCAGATACTTACCTTGACAGATCGCCTGGCACGCCAGCGGTGGACTCGCGCTCCAGTTCATTGAATCGCCCAAAGAGATAGGGCCTGCATTCGCAAAGTCTGGTGTTGCGTCGAAGTTTTCCGAGCAGTGTACCAACTGGGCGGCGCACTACACTCTGTACAACAAGAACTTCCACGCCGAGCAGGATGACTCCGGTATCTAAACATGGTCTCCGGAACGACCAATCCAGTAAAGGTTACCTGGCTAGGAAGATGAAATTTTCATGCGTCAGGGCACCCTTCTAGGATGGTAGGATAAGAAAAAAAGGGCATGATTTATTAGATAGCCATCAGTATCACAGCTGCAACACATTGTTGCCAAAGAAAAAGCTATATGTCAGATATGTGCCTTCTCGCCTTCGCTTAACCCGTTCGTCCCCGCCGCAATCCTTAGCAGCGTCTCTTCCGCAAGCTCAGTGGAACTTCCTACGCCTGAAAGCCGCCATTGTGCTCCGGTCTGGATCTCGAAAAACACCGCTGAGTACACCTTGAACGCCCTCGCTGGCTTACCACTCGTGAAAATCCTTCCGAACAATTTCCATCCTGATGGAACGGCGCCAAGGGGCTCTAGGAGGCCATCAATGTAAGGGTTGTAATCGACCGTCATTGTATGCCTCTCAGACCTGACGAAATGCTTCCTCTGGAAAGCACGGAAAGCACGGACATCTTTCATCATACCCTCCTCGTCTGGCAACTGCACTTTTCCGCCCAGAACAGCAGCAATATACCGGGCCTGTGCCTCGATAATTGGTTGGGCGGGTCCAGCTACCTCAACTTGTCCCATCACGAACAGGTTCCTTGATCGTGGCGGGACAATGCGCTTGTAGAGATCGACTTCCGGAGCTGGTTCTTCTTTGCTCTCGAGGACGCCTGGTGCGAGGTATGGATGATGAGCTATGCTGTAGCCAGTACACAGGATAATAACATCAGCGTCAAGGGCGGTGCCATCGTCAAGCAGCAGGCCAGTCTCTGTAAAGGAGGTTACATCGGACCGATGCAGAGTGAAGACTCCGGTATTCAGCTTTTCGGTGAAATCGCTTCGTACTGTTGGGTTCTGCTCCATGATGTGATGGTCCGGCTGGAGGATCTCGGGTTGTTTGCCCAGCGCGTGGTTGATGATCTTGTTGTAGGCGAATGCCTGAACGCTGAAGGGTAGCCATGTTGCGCTTGATCGACCTTTAAAGAATTGTTAGTAAACGTTGCTAGAGAGCGTCTGTTTGGATCCAAGACTGACTGTTCCATGCCTCAACCGGCTTTCCCAGGAGGAATCGGGGCAAGACCCATGCGCCACGCTTGTTCACCACATTGAGCTCCTTGGCAAGGGGCCCAATCTCGCACGCAACATCAACAGCCGTCGATCCGAGCCCAATAATCACGACCTTCTTCCCTTCAAATGGAGTTGGCGACCGGTAGTAGTGGCTATGCAACACCTCTCCCTTGAATGTGTCCCTGCCCTTGAAGTCGGGAATCCTAGGGTTACTGCTGAGCCCACTCCCACAGATAAGAGCATCACAAGTCAGAACTTCTTCCTTGCTGTCCTCAGCCCTGGCATCACGGAATCGAACTTCCCACCCGCCCTCCTTAGTCGGCGCGCATCCAACCACCCGAGTGTGGAACCGAACGTGCTTCTCCAAGTCAAAATGCGCCGCGTACTCGTTCATATACTGCAGATGCTTCTCATGAGAATAGTAAATTGGATAACGTGCCGGGTCGATCGGGAAATCACTAAAGCCAGTCGAATCGCGACACGAGTTGAGAATGACGCCGTTGTAAATCGAAGAGTGAGCATCGGGGCCGGGGTTCGGGTCGTGAAGCCACTGTCCGCCGATGGCGTGTGCGCGCTCGAAGCACTGCACCGAGAATCCCGCCGCGAGACACTCCTTGATGGCAACGAGACCGCTGGGGCCTAGAAGGACCGAGTCAGTACTCATCGTCAGGTGATGGATATAAGAAGCTTACCTGCGCCGACAATCGCGATGTGCTTACTATGTGACGACATTTTGTGTTGCGAGCAGAGGGCAGCAGGATCACAGGAACAAAAATGAGAAAATTCCGACGAAAGGATCCTTTGACTTTTATAGAGAAGAATCCAGATAGAAAATCCGCCGAACCCGCCGAACTTGGACTTCCAGCAAATACGCCTCCCTTGACCAAAGTTCCTCCTTTTTGCACCGAAGCTTGAAGTACCGTTCTTAGAAATGGTGCCTGCTGGATGGGGGTGTTTAAGTGCTGACGGGCGCCACCACGTCCAATCTCAACCCCTGTACTTCGTGGGAAATGGGCGGCGCCCACTATCCGCGGGAATGAGGTGGTCAGCAAAAGGAGAGCAAGCTTTCCGAGGAGGAGAATCCTTTGACAACGATGCGTCTTACGATTGGAGGTTTGCAATTGTCTCATTTGTCAGATCGGTCTTCCAAGTCCTTTTCGGCATGTATTTTCCGTGGTAGGATGCTTCGAGCAGGTGCTCTGGTTGAATAATGGACGCTCACTGGAGTGACGAAGCATGTAAGATGGCGTGAGCAATTACAGACTTCACCGAAAATACGGGATGCTTTGACGTGTAAGCTGTCTGCTGTAGGAGGGTATGGTCACTTTCGGAGCTCAACGGAGGGCGGAGATCGGAACGAGACCCACTTCCGGGTCGGCGAAACGGAGCTGGGCCGGCGATGGCCGGAAATCTTCTACGGAAGCAAATTCAGTATGTGGAGTCCTTTTTCGGGCCGCTGAACCGCTACGCAACCCGTGACAACAGCTCGCTGAGCAAGTGGCACCTATTGTGTTCTTTAAGACTTCGCGAATTAAAAGGAGATTTCAGATACAAGGTCAAGGCCTAGATACTACCGATTCGTTTACAGACCCAGCTCACCATCATCTCGGGCTGAAGCCGAACGAGACCAAGCAGGATACCAATCTAAGATTTCATCGCGCATGCCCTCAATTGCAATCAGCTGAACATGGCCCGGTCATGACCGTCGTAACCGAGCCTCCCCATATCCCCGAAACTTCTCACCCATCTACATTAGCCACATGCAGCCCGCGCCTCAGACGGCCGCCGATCCCCGTGCTTCGCAGAAAGTCCCCCCGGTCGGCTACCGGCTTCCGGGCATTTGCCCCGCCGCATCTCCGAAGAACATCACCGGAATGTTCAGGACCGAGGCTCACGTGTGCCCGTGCGATCGTTGATGGAAAACCACGCTAGCTTATATCCCGAAGCAGGTGTCGAAGCTAACACGAACCATTTCCCCCCTTACCTGCTTCAAGGCCCAGCCCGTCCATCGACCGTCTAAGTCACTGCCAATTAGTACCGCATTCAGCACATTAGGCAAGATTGCCTATGGAATCTCCTGATACGAATTTCCTTTCACCAAAACAGCCCGCCAGTAAAAGTCGCGAATGTCATGACTGGCGTTCATCTCCTCCTCCAACCAAACAAAGGCCGCAAAAACACATACACGCGCCTGAGTCAACCAATCTGATCAAAACATCTGCCATCACCATTCCTTTTTGCAAGAGGCGAAGCAGTGGCTTACATGTACACACACGCACACACGCATCGCAGATTATGTAGATGCAAAATACTCGCATAACACACACGCAGAGCTAACGCAGCTTATCTACATCTCAATTTGCCGTTCCTGCCGCCATTGTCTTAGACAGCCGCACACCCCGCACTTTCTTTTCCCTGCCGTTTTCCTTCCACACAATGGATGTCTCTGACCCTCATCTCCAGCTCGACTTGGCCTTTTTGTGTGTGAACGATGACACTAACTTCCGTTTTTTTGCCTCCGCGCTGTCAATCAGGCTAAGAGATAAGGTCGGACAGACTGAAAGAAAAGAAAAGCCGTTTCTTATGCAACTCAAATTTGTTTCGTTCGGCCTCCTAATTTTAGACGAACCAACGAATTAGAGATAAGACCCCCGGAAAGCCGAGACAAGACTAATCTAGGCCCCCCTTCATCGCCTGGGAAGGCCGCCGCCCGGCTACGGCTAGGGCAGTGCCGAGGAGAAAGAAGGAAACTTCGTATTGTACGGATACCCGGCGTCGCGCAGCGCATTGCAGCGCGAGGCGGCATGAGAAGCTCAAGTATGGAGCTTTCGTTGCGTGTTTCTTTCGCCCAAGACACATGCAGAGGTCAGAGAGGAGGAAGGTACTCAGGCGATGCTGGACTGATGATGCGCACGACGCGCTGCGGTGTGTCTGTTGGATAACATTTGCCCCTCGTTCGTTTCTGCGGCCCTTCACTTTTTCGCAGCTAGAAGTAAGGAGTGCGCGGCGGATAGCGTGCCGCGTCGTACGAATGGTTCTTGGTTCAGATGGATGGGCACAGTCGCCTGGTGACACCGCAGCGAGTAGGACATTGCGAAACTTGACGGAGTGAGCCCTATGAATGAGCCCCGAGCCGTGGAGCAACGAAAAGTCGAGATGCTGACTACCGCGGAGCCTGACAGGGTCGGGGAATAATTAATCTGAAGAATGATAAATGCAAGGTGTACATATAGTTAAAATGGTTTCATGCAGCGCCAAGATGATAGGCAGACGCTGATTCACATTAATCACAGCAAAGTCGGTGAGGACGATTGTGAGAAACCAGTAAATTGTGTGTAAATGACCATTATCGATTGAATGATTACTGCATCTTTTGAGAATATATGACAGCCAGGAAAATATGGAATAGTTTTATCCAAACAAGAGGCCCTCGCAAATAAACAGGAATGAGAGACGTGCGTGGAGGGGTTGTCATCAATACAATCGCACGCACAATGCCGCCCGCGCCGTTACCTTCGTCTAACACCTTGCGTGTAACATTACAACACCTTGCTTTGTGCGCCGTGAAACGTCTTTTTTGTGCATTTATTGTTGATTGACTTTTTTGGCTTGCTTTTTTAAGAGTAGTTGACGTACTCCTGAGGGGTGACGGGCCAGGCGTCAACGCCATCCTGGATGATGGCGCTCATGCCGCCAGAGATGTGGTTCTGGATGTGGCAGTGGAGAAGCCAGGCGCCCGGGTTGTCTACCTGGTAACGGACAGCCATCCATGTTGATGTGTTGACGGCGTTGGGAGTGGCGAAGCCGTCCCTGCGGGGAGGGTCGACGAAGTTCCATGCTGAGGGCTGGGCGGCAGCAGCCTCCTCGATCGTGTTCCAGGTGAAGTTGCCGCTGCCAGAGGCGAGAAGGAACATCTTGTTGCCGTGCTTGTGGATAGGGTGAGGCGGCTGCGGCGGGCTTCCGGCTTGGAAGACGAAGTCGACCCAGGTGTTGTTGAGGGTGGAAACGAGGGTGGGGTCGACGTCGTTGGCCTGCAGGTTGAAGAGGACGGGCTCGTCAGACTCGTAGTCAGCCGGGAGGAGGAGGGTGTTGTTCAGGGCCCAGTAGTAGGAACCGCCCTCGGTGCGCATCTCGAACTTGTGCATAGCCTGAGCCTCGCGGGGGATGGTGATGGGCGGGTAGGGCTTGGCAAGGGCCTGGCGGAAGACGCGAACGGACGAAGAGACGGGCTTGCCGTTGTCGCGGACCCAGGGGGTGGAGGGAACTATTTCAGGCTCGGGCTGGCCCTTCTCACGCCATTGGAGCTTAGCGACACCGCTGAGCATCTGGGTGGCGATGACACTGGCAGAGCGGATGGTGAAGTCGCCCTGCTGCTTGTACTTGACGAGGACAGAGTAGCGGTCGCCGTTGGTGACGGGGATAGCCTCAACTTCCTGGGGAGTGACGTAGGCGCCGTCCATGGCGTACACCCACATTGTGTGGTTGTCGATGGAGAACAGGCCAGTGTGGAGGTGGTAGGCTCCGACGAGGTCGAAAGCAACCCACTTCTCAGTATCGCAGTTGCTCTTCTCGATCTTGAAGGTTTCGACGCCACCGTCACTGGGCTCGCAGCCGTCGAAGACACCAGGAGGGATCTTGCTCAGGTCACCCTGGCCACGCGCGATGACAGCCGCAGGAATGCAGCTGAAGGATGTCAGCAAAGTCAATTAGAGCTGACATGGTAAACTTACGCCTTGTCCGTCATACGGGCACCGGCAACGTTGGCCAGAATATCGCGACGCTCCGGGGTCAGAAGAGCGTCAATCTCCTCGGCGCTGCGGCAGGTGACACTGCCCTTGCCGTTGAAGAGGAAGGAGTCGTAGCAAGAGAATTGGATGTTGGCGGCGGCAGACAGATCGTGGACCTCCTCCGAGATCATGTGGCGGTGATCGGAGAGGAGAAGAGGAACGACCTTCTTCTCGGCCTGCTCCATGGCGTGAATGGCGGCACCGTCGCTAGAGATCTGGCTGAAAGGCTTTTGGTGAGAGGCAGAGGGGTGAATGGTGATAGCACCGTAGAGACCGTCCTCAATGAGGCCCTCCCAATGTGCGTGGTACCAGTAGGCACCATACTGCGTTGCCTTCCATTGGTATTCAAAGCTCTTTCCGGGTTGGATAGCACGTTGGCTGAGGCCGGGGACACCATCAGACCAGGGGGTGCCCAACATCTCGATACCTGATTTTGATCAGCCATCAGTTGCACCATATCATTGCCAGACGGAGACTTACCGTGGTAGTGTACGGTTGTGGGGTAGGGCAGGTTGTTGTTAACCTTGACGGTAACGTCGTCGCCCTCGTTGAGCTCCATCCTCGGCGCAGTAAACTGGCCGTTCACCAGAATCATCTTCCTTGCAAATCCATCGGGAGAGGCCGTCTCCCATGTGAGGTTCAACTCGAAACTGCGAGACTCGGCGACGGCACCCAGCGCCAACGCCAGGGTTGGAAGAATATAGCGAAAAACTGACATCTTGAGCAGCTGTAATACGAAAGGAACAGGAACGAGTGAGTGGATAGGATCTCAAGGCTGAGTATCCAGGAAGAATAATGTGCTGGTGTCCTTCTAAACAAATCTCACTGGAGCAGGCGGAGGACGATCATGATATATAGGTAGGAGAGACAGAGGCACTCGCCTCCATCTAGTCCGGCGGCAGTACAAGCCAAGGGTGGGCGATCTGCCGTCCATAGTGGCGCGGTGCTTCGCTTGGGGAGGAATCCGAGCAGGTCGAGGTCACCCCGGCCGCGGCGGACAGGACAAGTGCAGAGTGGGGATGGATGCCAACCCGACCGCAGATCCGACTCGACTGCAGTCTCCCCCCAAGGCTCACAGACCGAGCCGCATCGCCCAATCAGGTCAAGTCATCTCGGCCTTCTAGTCCCGGGAAGGTGTGTATTCTGGGTCAAAGCCATGAACACCTACTCGATGTTAGCCACGTTGTAATCCATCCTGTGCCATCACGATGCGGCGTGGGTTCGTTCTAGTCGCTCCTGTCTCTGCCCCCCCCAATCTTCTTTGACTTTCTGGCAAGCTGACCAGCTGGCCGAAAGGTCCGTGGGTTCGTGCAGATGCAGGGCAGCAGCAAGCAGCACATCAAAGTATCGCTGAGAGACACATGGAGGAAGAGGATGCAGCGGCTGAAGTGGATGATGTCAGCACAATTAGAGAAGAACAAAACTGTGATTGGGGGCAAAAAGCAAAAACAGAGGCACAAACTATTAGACGCGGTCGCGAGCCAAACAAACCATCCGCCTCTCCGGAACCCAGGGCTTCCACGGTTATCAACATCCCAGACGGCGATCATTCCGATATTCGATCTGGCCCCAAGGCAGTAGTGCGTTTGCGAGTCCACAACGGCCACAAGCCCAATGTTCGGCCAGGTACAAAGAACCAAACATCGTACAAAGAACAAAAGAGCATTAGATGCCAAGCAGGGGTTTGAACACCTCCAAGATCAGGCGTCCGGCTCTCAAGTGTGACTGCGAACACTGTTCGAGTATGGCGCAACGCCAATGCAGCCCGTCCGGCCGCTATGCCGGTTGCAATTTCAAAGGCCCCGGATATCACAATGGTCAGACAAGTGGCTTGAGCTGACTAGCTGTCGTTGAAATTGATCGGGCGCGCGGACCGCTCTAGTACGGCAGTCCACGGCTCGACGAGGGCAGTCAGTCAGCGAATCCGCAGCATTCTTTTGCGCCTTCGCGGCCATCAAAATAGTTCATGCCGAGAAGTTCAAGCGCCACACCATAACGCTCCTCCTGAACCTCGAGCCAGCCCTTTTCAACGTCCATGCCCTCTGCATAACCTGCACCGGTGTTCCGCGTTCTCTATTTGTGTCGACGAATGTCAAGCCCGGCAGCACTGAAGATGCTTCGATTGATGCCTTCCCCAGGCGCGCACGATGCTCAATCTCTGCTGCCAAACCTACCTCTCTTACTCGGTGGCGCGCGTCGGCTAGGAGCCGTCAAGGAGCCATCCGCAGCCACGCAGATGACTCGCCGACTGTTCACCGTAAAACAGGTCTGAGGCTTGTGTGGCCTAGATTCTAGGCAGCTTGATCAGAAAAGGAAGCCGTTGATAGCATACGGGTGGCGACTGAGCAGCGCGCTCGTAGACGAGCTTGGCTTTGTGCCACCAAAAAGCACCATCAAGACAATCGGGTGGTCTCAACTGCAAGCGCCCTAATTGCCACAAAGTTTCCGGTATGTTTGTATGAGGCTTCCGTATGGCCTGATGTTTCCATCCATAGATGGGAAACATCCGTTGAGTCTCCAGTCTGCCGGGAATCGGGGCCAGGTACCAACCAAGAAGAACGCGTTGCCACGTGCCCGGGCCTTCAACGAGCACTTCGTGCCGCGCAGCTGCATTTGCAGTGCGCTTTCCATCCAATCCCTGGAGGAAAATGCTGTGCTCCCATCTACGCACCGCACATGATGCGGTCGACCTTACGTACTACATCTAGACTCTGGACGAAGTTGGTGCCGCCCCCATATCGAACGCATCGCGCTCGGCGAAGCACATGGTCTTGGTTGCACCGCCAGCCTGGAACTTCCACATACTCGAGGCCCGTCCGATCGATTTGCCGCCATCTGTTTCTCGCTGTCTTGAGATGACGCGTTCAAATGAGAAGCAATGCGTTCGAGATGCTGTCAACGTTTGACATCCACGAGGCGTCTCTTTTCACCACAAACTCCTATTGCAGCTGCCTGGCAACCCAATAGTGTTTGATTCACGGGTCCAAAAATTGTCGAAGGCTTTCGATGACGCCCTCTTGCGGTCGGTTTTGCGCTCATGTGGCTGCCAAGGAGTCCCAGAGCAAGCACTATTGCATGAAGGCGTACAAGAATCGCCCTCGCCTGAATCAGTTTGTACTTTCGCGATGACCTCTGATGTTTTGTCCGAATATGCCACTCAGCTTCGGTCCAAGACAACCCTCAGTGAGATGGCCCTGATCCGAAGGCTGGGCGGGGCCAGACCGTCGTCGATACTCGGGGCGCTCCAGCTGAACAATGCCATCGACAGACAGCACAAGAATATGCCAAGAAGCAAAACTGCCCGCTTGGTCATCAGCTACTCGCCATCATGTCCACACAGATTTGCACAGAATCGCGGGATGTGGCGCGCAAAACATGCCTCGACGACCATGAGCAGTTAGACTTGGCAGCTGACGTTTGCCTCGAGCTCCAGGACAATGTCGTCCTTTTTGGACAGAGAGCCCAAACGCGGCCACGATGCTATCTCCCCGGACGAAGCTCCGTGTTCCTGGCCTAGATCTATTTGAAAAGGGCGGGCTGGAGTGGCGTTGACTCCCGCCTGGTGGCCGTGCGCACGGAGGGAACCGTTAGGAGGCAGCGAGCACGATCTGAATGTGGGGGACGAACTGCGTTTATCGTGCATTGAGTCAATGATAGTCTTGGGCTTCAAGCTGATCATCCCCTCTGAGCCTCCTGGTCGCTGATTGTGACGACTTCAACGATGTAAGCGGCAAGCCTCACGGTGCCCTTCAACAACTCCCATGCTGTCAACAAGCAGGCTTAGTGAGTCATAAACACCGTAATCCCCCGATTCCTCGACACTCAAAGATTTGCACTTAAGAAATTGAAGGGAAAAGCGGCCTATGCCATGATCATCCGCCCGAAAGACCGCCGAAAGTTGCAGCAGAAAAGACAGAGGCTGGTTGCTGCCAAGATGAAGCGCACCGACAAAATTCTACCCCTCGATGGTTAGGGCGTTAGAGTGTAAGTCCGCGCGGGCTTTGGTGCGGCACAGAGGATCTAGCGAAGCTGAAATTCCTGCAGGCCATGAGCAGCAACGATGCCTGTGAACTCTTCGCCGTCCATGTAACCGTATGCATAGGCGGGGCCGATGAGGCTGTATCCATGTGAGGATTTGCGGATAACGAAAGGAAC
Organism: Colletotrichum sp. SAR11_59; assembly: GCA_025328345.1. Lineage (NCBI taxonomy): Eukaryota > Fungi > Ascomycota > Sordariomycetes > Glomerellales > Glomerellaceae > Colletotrichum > Colletotrichum sp. SAR11_59. The sequence continues at coordinate 29,144 of JAKMXC010000469.1, forward strand.
GTGGCTGCCGGAGAATATGACAACCAAATCCTCGGGACAAACATCTCTTGGCCCGAGGCCGGGTGTTCCATCTTCGTCCTTGAGGATGAATGGGCGATGCCCCAACACCCTCCAAACCCGACGATATGGCCAAGAAGTCGATGCGACCCAGTCGTCGTGCGCATCGCCGGAGGGAGGTCTCGCGATCCCGGTAAGAACCTCGTAAGCCTCTGGATATCCGTCTTCCGGCTTTGCGCGACCCACGAGACCCATATCTGTGATCGGTATTCTCCATAAGTTCTGCAAGACAATCTTTCGTCTTGGACCATCGTCGAGGTTGCGGCAGACGAGATCTTCAAGCCCCAAGAGCCATTCCTTGTATTCCTTGATATATGATGGTGAGTTGGCAAGGGACTCCAACACGGTTCCAGTATCCTTGACACGGCCAACGACAACACCCGAGAGGCTGATACTGGGGCTTTCAAAATTGGCGTCGAATTTTGTCGGAGACCACGTTGTCCCTTTGGATGCGTCGTACATCATTGATCCAGTACTGAATCCTCCAATGGTTGCAATCATCTTGACAGTCCAGTCGACAGCCCAGCTGGGGAGGCCGGGCGAGAGGGATGTCGGACGACGGTAGGATAACACATCTGGCCCATGATCTTCGACTAATGTCTTCGTAGTGAAGAACAGCAACTTCTCCAGAGTCATGGCTATTGAATAGTCGACAGGTATCCTCCTCCTATCCCTTTCAGTCAGCAGGCCGAGTAGTCCGTATACTCGATCCCGAGGGTCCGTTGATTGAATGGCGCCACCGGTAGCAGAGAAGAAGACGGCATCGAAGAGCGATGTCTCCTGTCTGGAGCCATCCTTGATGTTATTCATGTGGCTGAAATGGGCAATCTTGAAGTAGACATCCCTTAGCGCGTTGTAGATGGGCTGATACTTGGGATCAGTATCGACGTATAGTATCATCCACTCGAAAGCACTCCATGCACTGCGGACCTCTTTCCAGTCCTTCGCATGATCACCAATGACGACATAGGCCTCTTTGGCTAGGAGTGCTTCCTGGATCACCCAAACCCGTGTCCACCACGGACGTTGGAACAGAGTCCATATGTAAGCAAAATTGAAGCTTGTTCCCGAGCACTCAAGAATAGTTTTGACGAAGGCTTGGCAGATGGAAGGCCCGTAGTCGGGACGGGCTTTGAGGTCCTCAAGTGTGCTGCCTAGGAGACTGAGTTGGTGGAGAGCGCTTACGCTGGCATCGTCTTCAGGCCCCAGCCAGATGAGGACTTGGCGCGCGCTGCTGTAGATCCTGCCCATCAACTGCACCTGGTGAGCCTTCTCCTCGTCATCTGCTTGATTGATGCACAATGCATCGATCCAGATTTTGGTGACCTGTGGTTTGCTGAAGTTGGCGAGCCGCTCGAGAGCATGGTACGAATTTTGCGTGACGTCGACGTTCTGACCTTCGAGGAGAATTGAGCGACGTTGGGTAGCGTCGCCCCAGACGTACGAGAGGGCCGTGAAGTCGGGATCGTCGTCCAAACTGTGATGGACAATGGAACAGCTGATGTGATCTTGACTTGCATCGCCATGATTGATTTCGAGAAGCCGAATATCCCGACTGGCATCCTGCAAAGGCCGGTACTGGTACCCCATGATCTTTGCTGTCTGAGAAGCTGTGCGCAAGATGCCATCAGAACGGCTTTGACATTCCTGCCAGCCGCCAGACTGCAAAGAAACGCCGCCACGCAGCCACGCTAAGAGCCACGTCACGCCAGACTTGCTGCAGGGTCGTTTCTTCATCAGCGAGTGCCCTCAGCTTCTCTCGCTGCTACTCGCGGCGATTAAGTCTCGCTGATGCAGACCCGTGATTGCCATGGAAATGCGGCTACCGACCCAGCGATGGTCAAGCCTCTCGAGTCCCGCGTAGAAGATCATCGGATTGGAATGCCCGTCTTCTTGCTACATCGCCACTCGGTTATCTCAGGGTGGCCTGAAGATGGGGTCAGCCACAATCCGCCTCTTGGCACCGGCGTCAGTGGAGAATACTTCACGTCTTGAAGGTAGGCTCTATGCTTTCGACGGCCCTCGGGTATTGCTATTTTCAAACACTGCAGAACTGCACTGCCGCCAGTCGATTATGCCCGGCTTCTTGGCGACACTCGGCGAGAAACGGGGATCAGCGAAGGAAACGCGTGGCGCCGCTGGGAAGCGGAGGAAATGAGGTGTTTCCGACAAGTCTGAGGGTAGATTTCCAGGAGAGAATCGAGAAATTACACACCTGTCGCGCTTGACCCGGGGCAGTTGGGCAGGTCCACTCGCAACCACACCCGCACCGGTAGGCACGTGCGGACTCTCCCGCTCCACTGCCGACTTCTCGATCCGAAATCGATTTAAGTTCCTCTTTTAGGAAATGTTGAAGAAGTCACAAGGGCTGATTGGACTGTTTGAGAAGCCACATCCGAGATCATGCATCGTGTCTGACGTCCATCTGCACGACTCTGGGCGAAGGCTGTCAGAAAGCGGGCAGTCCGCATAAGACAAGAGATGATCAACCTATTAAGAATGGTCCAACTACATAAGAATATCGAAAGAGAGTTCTAACCTGTTTCTGCGGGCTTGGAATTGGGAGGACCGAATTCAGCTTCAACATGTGACTGAGTATTATGGCGGTACCAATGTGCAACGATGGTTGCAAGCCCTGGGACTGCATCAAACTTGGTCATTGAATTCTTATCTGCACCGATCCCTTACAACGAACAATTCGCGCCTCTATGTCTATTTGAACGACTATGTGAGTCTATTCCTTAAAGGCAGGCACTCAAAGGAGCCGAGGAGAGTTGTGCAATGAGGAAGGCTACTATCATAATTAACGCAAGATAATGGCCGAAAGCTTTTGGACGTCGATTGAGATATTAACTTGGAAGGTTTGGAGATTTGCTCTGACTTTTGATGAAGCCCCGACCCTGTTGGACTCTATGATGGAAAAGAGGTAACATTGCTGCTCAACATCAAGGTCAAGAGATATGACCATGCTTCCACCACCACGTCTAATCATTGTTATTACACAAACTTCAATCGTTATGATCAATGTAAAGAGTCCATATCCAGCAGGAACCTTGGGAGCAAACCCGGAAAGAAAGTTCCCTGGGCCCGTGGCTATATCCGTACATGCCACCACCTTGAAGGGTTTAGAAAACTAACGGAGATGTTCAGAGATTTCTTTTAATACTCAAGAAACTCACCACATTCCCTATCAATCTCTTCCCGCTCCTTTATCATCCTCTGCTTCATTTCTTCATACACAATAAGCCATGGATACCCAAACCTCTAGCTCCAGTACCGACACCGTCACCAATATGAACGACAACACACCCAACTCCGGGCGCGTTGTGAACAACCGGCGGGACAAGAACACCGAGCCTTACAATGTAATCGGCTTCGGCCAGTGCGGCTGGGTATACCACCGCAAAGGCAGGAACCACGTCGTCAAACTCGCCCGGCAAGGCTACCAAGACGCCCTCCAGACCGACCACACAGCCCACCTGAAAGTCCACGCCGCCTTCGACACCCACAAGCCCCCCGTCAACGTCCCCGAACCAATCCTCCTCGCCCCTCCGACGTCTCGCTGGTGGAAGAGACACAGCTCCATCCTCCTCGAAGCCCCGTACGACATCTCCCAGAAAACCATGTGCGCCCTCCTGTCCCAGCGCATCCCCCCCTTGCCAAAGAGCCACCGGGACAAGCTCATCGACACCTTCTGTCCCGCGCATAAGCGGCGGGACGCAGCAGCGGACCCGAAGAACGAGGACGCGCTGGCGAGGGTGTACCTCGGACGCCGACGTGTGCCGGGGGCGCCGCTCCCGCCCAACTTCTCCCTGAGGAACTACAACCTCACGCTGGACCAGCTGCTCCAGCTCGACGCGCCCGTGGAGGAATACGCGCGCCAAATGGGCGAGGCGCTGTGTGTAATGCACTGGGGCGCCTGGGTTGACGGCTACGGCATCGAATTCGTCCTCGGAGGGCAGCCAAAACCTCCGAAGATGGCGTCCTCTACTACCACTGGGAAGCAGACAGCCGCATCGGTGGACATTAACAGCGCGCCATCACCAGCACAGCCGGCGTACGACGCGAACCTAGCACAGCTGTGGGTTCTCGACTTCGATCTCTGTAGTATGTGGGATCGCGAGCGCATGTGCAGGTTTCCGAACGACCTAGTCCAGCAGCTTGTCCGGGCTTTCTTCAAGAACGACCCGTATTACCCGCTGCCCAGTATGAAAGGTGAAGTCGAAGAAGCGCTGTGGTGGGAGTTTAGAGAAGCGTACATGGAACAGGCTCGTAGTATGCGGCTGAGGCACCCGTTGCCTGGAAGTTTCATTAAAGCTTGTGAGAGGAGGGGGAGTGGGAACCTGGAGATTTGGGAACATGAGTTTTGAAGGGAACCCAGGTCCATGAGAATGTCAATTTTGTTGTGCGGAATACCCTGAGAGCTGTAGAAATTCCAAGTGTGAATAACCATCTAATCGAATGTGTTCCTTTGATTGCCCGTCTGATTGTCTGATATGAACTTATTGTTATCATGAAGGGCCCCCTCACAGAGAAAGGTAGACGAGGAGCTAATTCTGTCATGTTACTCGCTGCAAGTATGTCAAATATATATGAGTGGTATTCAGTTTCGGCGATGCAATCATATCCTCTTATCTTGAAAAGGTCAGTCACTGACGGTCTTCCAACTCGAGTTTCTGTTAGACCATTGATAGAAAACCCTGAGCCACCCACATAGTCAATATCAACAACCTCGTTCAAATCTACAACCCCGTGAATAATTACCACCTCCCATACATCCCTCTCCAATACAACCTTTTCATATGGCATCCATTCACATCATCACCACATGGCCCGCGCCCACATCCCCAGAAACTTCGGACGATCAGGACCTCAATCTCACTCCCCGGCCCCGGAACCCTTCTCACAGGCCCCACATGCCCTCCGAGTCCCGCCCGACGTGACATCGTCCCATCCGATCACCTCGTCCGCCCGCCCCCGCCGAACTACCCGAAGAGCCCCTCCCTTCCCCCTTCCAAACAAGGGCCAATCCAGTCCCAAAACATCACAATGACCCTCACACTTCCAGGAGTTCAGAGCTACCAAAAAAAGGCCTCAACCACCAGTTATCTTCATCCCATGCCCATATGAAACCCACCACCCGCAACTACACCTCATACTGACATCCCCATAATCCTCAAAGACATCGGAATATCAAGATCTCGTACTGTGGAAAAAACAAAATGCCTTTCCCCTCAAAAGTAGCGCTCGTCACAGGCGCATCGTCCGGCATAGGCGCCGCCCTCACAGCCCGCCTCATCGCCAACGGCACCTTCGTGATAGCAGTCGCCCGCCGCAAGGACCGGCTCCAGACCCTCCTCGACGCCCACGGCCCGGACAAGGTCGCCGCGGAGCCCTACGACATGACGGACCTCGAAGGAATGCCCGAGTGGGTCAACAAGTTGAGTCCCCGTCCCGTCTCCCCCTTTCCGTCCCGTCCCCCGCGCACCCGGCGCCGCATACCCGAGCAACACGCGGCCAAGCATCACGATCCTATCACATCAAAAAGCCCACCCACAAACTAACAAAGCCACCTCAAGAATAACAACAACCTACCCGACCCTAGACACCATAATCCTCAACGCGGGCATCCAGCGCTCAATCGACTTCACCTCCCCCACGTCCATCTCTCTCCCCAACATCACCTCAGAGCTGACGACAAACTACCTCGCCCCCCTCCACCTTATCACCCACTTCCTCCCCCATCTCCAGTCCCTCAAGACGACCCAACCCGCGGCCGCCGCCCACATCGCCCTCGTCTCCTCCGGCCTCGCCCTCGTCCCCATCCCCCGCTGCCCAAACTACTGCGCCACGAAATCAGCCCTGCACTCCCTCGCCTGGACCCTCCGCACCCAGCTCGCCGCGCACGACGCCTCGTCCCACGTCCGCGTCATCGAGGTCGTCCCCCCCGCTGTGCAGACCGAGCTACACTCCATCCAGCCGGACCTGGTTGCCGCGGGGCAGGCTAACTTTGGCATGCCGCTGGAGGAGTTTACGGAGGAGACGTGGACGGCGTTGGAGGAGGGCAAGGAGGATGAGATCATCGTCGGGCCGGCTAAGAACTTTGCGCACGTTGAGACGGATAGGAAGAAAATGTTTGACAGGATGGCTGAGGTGTTCAGGAGCGGATCAAAAATTTGAGCCCCAATCATCGAGGGCACATTATCACTGAAGAGAATCGGGACGGCAAAAGTGGCATTCAATCTGTATTGGGCCAAATGCCTATGCTAACTACACTCCCTGGTCCTGTCAGCAGCCACCATCACCCAGGCTTTCCGGCCTGAAGTAATGAAACGGCTGCTTCGTGGTGCTTGTGATTTTTTTTCGATCTTGTAAGGACTTGCACTAAGGCTGTAAAGAGAAAACGAAAAGCAAGTGTCTCTCGTCATCCGGGCTTAACGCCTTCCATCTCAGGAATTCGGCGCATTCCCGTCGCGCAGAAACCAAAGTTTCATGTCCAGCGGAGAAAGTAACAAAACCAAGCCTGGCCAACTCTTTCCATACTCCCCTTTCCCTATGGTATATCTTTCTCGGACCGTAGAAACTAAGACTGCACGGAGCCTCTAAGGTGTTGCTCGTCCAAAGCCAAGCGAGGAAGATGAATGACAGACACTCGATACCTCGATGACTTGGCTAAGAATGTAAAAGAAGTGAAAATGTGAATTTGTAGTCAACCAAGCCTCGAATGCTGGAATAAAAGAGCCGCCGGACCCCCCCCGTGAATAGGAATAGAACATATGATTCGTGAGAAGAGCGCGCCTGACCGTCCAACCCATCATCTAATCCTGCCATCCAAAGGGTTGAGGATCAACCCGCCCCTTGTGCAGGTCGTGAAAAGGAAAGACATTGAGGCGCATAGTCGTCGTAACGTCCAGAAACCAACAAGTCTACGCCAAGATGCCGCTCTTTCTCTTCTCGGCGCTGGTCAAGACCAGCATTGGCGCCTTGCGCTGCCCGTCCGTCACTTCAATACCGGCGCGCTGAGCTGAGTTCTTGAAAATACTGGCGAAGCTGTTCTCACCGCTCTCGGCACTGCTGACGCTGTCAACGCTCTTGCGAGCCCTCTGACGAGAGCTTGGGCGGTCAGAGCCGATGGCGCCCCAGCTGCCGTTGGTGGACGTCCTTGAGCTGGGAAGAGAGCAATCGACGTCGCCAGCCAAGCTGCCAGATCCACTGTGTCCGGAGTCAGACTCGTTATCGGTGATGGGGGTGCCGGACTCTTCCTCGGCGCTCTCGGAGACGGGGCTCATGCTGCCGCTGGAGCTGCCGGTTCCCTTTCTGCGCTCACGTCCCGCGCGGACCAAGTTGTGTACAGCCGAGCGACGCGTGCGGGTGGCAAAGTTCTTGCTTCCCTCGTGCTTGGCGGTAGGCTTAGCCTTCAGCTCCTCAATGGAGGGAGGTCCGCGGGGCTGGCGGACGGGGTGCTCGCCGGCACGTCCCTGGCCGGGTCCATACCCTCCAGATAAGGGAGTAAGAGGGAAAGAGGCGGTCTTGGGACCGGCGGACTTGGGGGGCTCCTGAGAAGGCGAAAGGGCAGCCTGGTTGTTACCGTTGAGTGCCAAGGACATGACCTTCTTATGGCCACGGCGGAATGCATTGGCTGACGGAGGAGGCAGAGGGGTGACCTCAGAAGGAGACTCGTAGCGCTTAGGGGGAGTAGCGGTGCGGAAGGGGCTGGCGTGGTTCTCGGGAGGAGGCGAAACTTGAACACGGGGGGCTTGCTGCTGCTGCTGCTGCTGCTGCAGTTGCTGGATTTGAAGCTGCTGCTGCTGCTGCAGGGCAGCGTAAACCTGGGCCAACTGAGCCTGCTGGTCATTCTGGCCTTGATCGACGTAGTAGCCCTGCTGGCGGGTGACAGGGTCGTAGTACGTGTAGACCTGAGGCTGCTGCTGGGCAGCCATGCCACTGAGCATGGACTGCTGAAGGCTCTGGAGCTGTTGCTGTTGTTGGTACATAGCCAGCTGTTGCTGTTGAATCTGCTGCTGAGCACCCTGCAGGTTCAGGCCCTGGAACTGCTGGGCAGCTGCCTGGACGCTCAAGAGCTGCTGCTGCAGGCGCTGCTGTTGCTGAGCAAGGTACATGTTGGTGGCGACAAGTTGAGCGTACAGACTGGGATCCATCTGTTCCTGGTCATCGATAACAATCTCAGGAGGCGCGAGAACCTGCTCAGTGGTGTACTGCTGCTGGTTCGCGTAGGCCTGCTGCTGCTGCTGTTGCTGCTGTTGCTGCTGCAAGAACTGCTGAGCCTGCAATTGCTGAGCCTGCTGCTGAGCCTGTTGCTGGGCTTGCTGCTGGTGCTGACCGTAGCGGGGGAGTGCGGTCTTGGGGCCACTGTAGGAGTTCTGAGCCTGGGCCTGCATGCTGTTGGCGGTTGCGTTTCTAGCAAACGACTGAGTAGTAGGCGAGGGCGCGTTGTTGTTGACACCGGCAGGGAAGTTGGTAGCAGTCGAAGACTTGGGGGCGGTTCTAAGACCCGCGAGGAGGTGAGATCTGCTGGTGCGAGGAGTGGGAGCGCCGTTGTCGGCGTTGCTGGCGGGAGTGGCATTGGAGAGGGAGAGGGGCTTGACAGGCCCGCCACGGCGAGAGGCAAGACCTCCACCGGGCATGGCCAGGCCGTTAGCCGACGAGAAGTTGTTGGAGTTCATTTGAGCGAGACCGCCTGCGTCCATTGCTCAGATGGGGTATCAATGGAGAGCGAGGAAGTGAGCTGGCGGGAGTGCCGGTGAACGAGTTGTCAAACTCGAAAAGTGTCAAAGAATGTATGGTGGCCTTGCAAACGGCTGGGGCGACCGGGTCAAATTACAAGAAGGATAGTTTGTTGAGGTGCGCAGCGCTGGGCGTCGAGATATACTATGGTACTCGGGTGTTGCGGATGACGTTGATGACAGTGGTGTATCAGACCGATCCAAAGCGGTTTCCGAAGCTGGTCCAGGAAAGAGGCTGCACGTGGATGTCGGCGTCGGAGTCGAGGTGAACGGAGGAGGATGCCAAAAAGTTCAAAATCCAAAAATCGGCGGTATTTTGGATGATTGAAGGTGATGCGTGATGCGTTGTTGGGGAATTAGATGGTCGCGTATCGAGCGTCGAGGGCAGGAAAAAAGAATGATCGTAGTGGTCAAGGAGTGGGCGACAATCTGCTGTCGATGGGAAAGAGTAAACGGCGCTGGAGATGTCGGGTGGAAAAGACTTGGCAACGGAAGCGGTTGTGGTCGAGGCGAGGAAGGGCCACAAAGAGGAGCCTTCTTTGTTGTTGGGTCCAAGACGAAAGGGCGCAGGGACTTGGTCGAGATCGACAGATCAGTCAGGTGACGAGGAGCAGGCAAGAGCCGTCGTTTGGCGCGGGCTGGGGCAGCTGCGTGAGGAATGACTTGTCGAAAAAGAGGGCGTTGGCAGCAGCGAGCTGGCTGTGTCCTGTTGTTCCGATGGAGCGCTGGTGTGAAGATTACGGTGGAGTGTTTTTCTGCAGTATCTGACGATGAAAAAAGGTCGGACGAAGACGAAGTAGAGTACAGTCGATTAAAAAGTGTTTCTTGGATGGATTTGTTGTGACGATGATGCAGATGCAAGTTGCGACGAGTGTGAGTGAGTTGGTCCAGAGGCCTTTTGAGCGTTTGGATGTTGTGCTTGTGGCGGGATTGATTTTTGTCGGTTTGGTGTTGCGAATGTGCGGTGCGGTCGATTTGTGGTTGGTGAGCGAAGCCTTCCAGAACCCGTGAAGAATTTTTGCTGGATTTGGTTGAAAAAACGATGCGAGACGGATCTCAAGAGAATGCGAGAGTTGTGATCTTTTTTGCTTTTTTTGTTTTCTTTTCCTGGAAAAATCCCTTCTAAAAAGACGACGATGACGAACAAATTCGCAGACCAGAGCGGCGGAGGGGGAAAGAGGAGGGGGGAGAGAAAGGGTTGAAGGAGGGAGAAAAAAAAGGAAGGGCGGTGTGTGTGCTAAAGAGAGGAAAGAGCAAAAGAAGAGGCAGAAGGGGGCAAGCAGCGGAGTGGACGACAGATATGGAGATGGAGTGCAGTAGTGAGTGTGAATGGAAAGGCAGGAGCAGCCCAGAGCCAGTCAGGTAAGGTACCTGCTCTGTACCTCAGTGAGTGCAGGTGCAGGTGCAGGACAGGCCAGGACAGGAGGACAGGACAGGGCAGGTGGCAGCCAGCAGCAGCAGCGGGAAGGTGGCAGCAGCTGGAGCAGGAGCAGGAGCTGGAGCAGCAGGAAGGAAGCCTGGAAGGAAAGAACGAACGGACCAGCACCCACCCACCCAGGAAAGACAGGACTGGACAGGGCAGGAGGGCAGGAGGGCGGACGGGCGTGACGGGGATGTGCCAGGACCAGTCGAAAGCGGGCAGGCACCATCCGCCATCCATCATCCACACTCAGGGGAGCGCAAAAAGGAGTGGAGATCGGACTGGCCAGAGGAAGAGAGGGGCCAGGGCCAGACAGGGCCCAGGTCCTGCCAGGCAAGTGCATGCACCACAACGGGTTCCCTTCCTTGGGTGCCAACCCGAACCGAGCCTGACCAGTCATTGGTGACGGTTGAGCCAGCGGCGACAAGCTCGGCCAATAGGAGCGCCAGGAGAGAAAAAAGAGAGGTAGCAGACAGGGGTCCACCGGCTGGCCCCACTTGGCCGCCGTCAGATGTATCCTTGTACCTATCCGAACCCAAGGCACCACGGCACGCCGCACCTCACGTCTTTCGATGCAAACCTCGACTGACAGTCATTCACAGTCACAGGAGACATCTGTGGTCGAGAAAACCAATCATAGAATGCGATCCAGCGCGAGGTATGATCAGGGATGGCTCTCTCTCAGGTCTGCTTCTCTTCACTTGCAATCAGGTACAGGCAGTACTGGTACTGCGTGCGTACCAGTCTGCTATGGCAGGACTCTGTGCTTGAAGATGAACTCACACTGCTGCTGAATACAGTTAGTCAGTGTGATTGCGAGAAGCTTCATCGGCCAATCACCGCGCGGCCTCCTCTGGTCTGGAAGACGTGACTCGACAGGAAGGCAAATTCTCAGGCTTGCAGCCAATGTATCTCCCACACGATCGCATGTATTCGCACCGCCTGTAGCGCCCCTTCGTGTGCCCCTCCTTCACCTGTTGGTGCGTCTTGCCTGTCCTGTCTGTCTCCTGAGGTACGCAGCACCTTCCCATGCAGTCCGCGCAGGTCGCGTGCAGGTGACGGGCGGATGGCAAGCGCGAATCTACTCCAGTCTCCAGCTCCTGCTCCAACTCCAGCTCCAGCTCCTGCTGTTGCGTTACTGCACTGGCTGTGCTGGCGCACTGCTCCTGCATCTGGTTTCGCCTCACACCACTTTCAACCTCACTTTCCACATTCCTCTCCTCCACGGCCCTGGGCTCCCCGGCACTCAGACTTCAGCACTATCTCGGATACGTCCAAGTCCCAACACCCACCGTCTCCAAGGTAAGACACACAAACCGCCTTTGCATTCCGTCCCAACTCAATGGGAATCTGGCGAACAAACGAGGGGTTCCGACAGAATTCCATCCACCTCACCTCATTGAGCTTCGCCCACTGCCCGCTTTGCGAATCTCGGAGACGGAGGCCCAGACGTCAAGCCATGACAGGACTCCAGCAGACCCCAAACTCCAGAGTCCAGCGTCCAGCGTCCTTGTCCTCTCTCCTGCCCTGCCACCGGGTCTGCATCCATCGACCGACCGAATGACTCCTTGTCGCGGAGCACGAGCAAGCATCAACCCCTGCGCCCCCAACCACGGTCTCATCGTGACACTTCCCACCTCACCTGCAAGACGACTGTCCCTACCTTCGCCAGACACAGAGACAGACACACAGTACACTGCTCATACGGCTGTCCTTACGCCGGCACTCTACCACATACTTTGGCCAGAAGTACATCATGTATGGCCGTTTCCAGGGGCCAAACTCTCGCCAGAACCCAGATCGCCGGGCTCCCACCGCTTGCCAACTACCTACACCTACAGCACCCTTTGTACTATGCAGTACATTGCACACGTTCTTGTCGGCCGCACCTTGCTGCCAGACTTTCGTTCTCGCTTTGACCTCACAGATACATCGAACATGCTTCCATTACTGCTTCTGGCCATCTTTACGATACCGACCACATGGCACACCTTCGCCGTGGCATAACGCCCTCACCTAAGGTTCCAGCACGTCGCGTACAGTACCTACCTACGACACCCACCGCCCGTCCATCGGCCATACCTACCCAAACCCTTTTTTCTATTTCTGGTGGTGTTGATCAACACGGAGCGTGCCCACACGGAATCCACCTCCTGAACCACCAATCATGTCTGACTTTGCGACTGCAAATGCGACTTGCAACCACGGACAGCCGCGGGAAGAGCCCCATCGGCCCCTTCCAGACGTTCGTCCTCTTCCACGCAGCACGCTCATCAGCCACTACGCACTAACTCGCCATGCTTGCGGCTACATTCCGTCAGGAGGTAGCCCAGCTCATCAATCAGTAACAGTATCACCGTTCAGTCAAACGCTGCCAAGGCCTCCCTTTTTCCACTGCAATAGAACCGAAATCTGGGGTCCAGAGGGGCTGTCGATGATGTGAGCCATGGTCAACGGCTGCGGCAGCGACTCCCGATCGGGGTCTGCACGCGATCTCCTCCCGCTCACGCCCTCCGCCCCGGCATGGGAACTGCGAGGCTGCCATGATATCCCACGGCCATTTCCTGGTGAGCATAGCCGAACATGAGCTATCACCAAGCATGTGGCTGGTCATGGCTTGCGTGGTCCTGTCCACTGGGGCACGCGGCTTGGAGAACAATTGATGCCCCAAGACGATTCCAGACGAGCTCATGGAGCCGACCAACATCGGCAGAGAGGGCGCATCGCCGCACTCTGGACGACAGGTCACTTCAGCAAGCGAGCGACGGGCATGGCACCGACAACGCGGCGTCGGCACCTCCATCTCCATGGCAAAGCTTTGACTTCGCTCGAGGGCTTTGGCCTCCTCCAGGGGTTCTCCCGCACGACACACACGATACTTTCCACGCATGCCGCTTTCCTATTGCCAAGGCTTCCCGACTCAACAGTGGTTCATCATTTCTTCACAGAAAGGCAATCCAATGCAATCTGTCCTCCTGCTGCTCGCCATTTCCTGCCCTCCACCGCCATGCCCTACTTTAGCGCACCTTTTCCCTCTGTTTCCTCGCACCCATCCCCCGGCCATACCGTCCCCTCGTTTCCGTAAAACGAGGCGGCATAAAGTCGCGGATGAGGATATTTGGGGCAAGCGACATCAGCTGTTTTCGCGCATGGCTCCCAGCATCTCCCTAACTTACCCAATGCTAACCTGTTTCCCATCTAGAAGCTTTAGAGGACTTGTTTCACTTCGACTGATAGCGTGGTACTTGTCTTCCATCAGCCCTGCCTCTCTGCAAACTGCCAATCCTCCACTTGCCGAGGTTCCTGTTCATCACGCTACCCCCGCCGCTCAGAATAGCTGTCGCCACTAGCAGCTTCTGGTGATACAAGTCTCTCCCACTTCCCACCTGCACTCGTCATTTCATACGTCGACTTGTGGTCGGTTCAAACAGCATGGGAAGCTTCGGCGTCCAGATGCCTCAGTCAAACTGACGATCTTCTCAGGATGATGTGTCCCTGACATGCGCGCATCGCTCCCAGTCCAGCCCGCCCGGACCAAGCCTTCGACGGCGGACAAAGAGACGGAGCGATGGACACATGGCCCAGGAACTGGATGGATACGAAGCTGTGTCCCCGGCACCCCAGGATCTTCTACGGAGACTTTCTCTCGCACCGCCTCTCGTGCCCTGACTGCTTTTGGCAATGCGTGCCAGGGGAAGCCACGCCTTGCAAGGTTGGCGGCAAGGGGCAAGGAACCTGAGACAAATCTGCAAGAGAGACCTTCCAAGTCCCAAGATTCCAACGGCGTTATCGGCTCTGTGCGCCCGCCAGGATGTGGGCATCAAACCTCCTGAAGAGTAACACGGGGTGACATTCTCAATGGGGCTCGACGGGGTGCATCCACTGGGAGGCTGTAATTGTCAGCGAGGAAGGTCCCGAGGGAGAGCCTGCTGTGAGGGCATTTTCGTCCCAACTGCTCGACAACAAAGTTCAGATTCTCCCACTCTGTTCGTCTGGCTTTTCGTTATGCCAGCGCCTCACAATCCGACACTGGCAGGTGGCCTTCTTCAAGGGAGACGTGGTGTGAAGAACCAACGAGGATGGTCCGCCGTGCTGGAGATCAAAAAAGCAAGCCAACTTAGCCACGGGGGTCGGCAGCATCGTTCAGCCCGAAGCCCAAGTCGAAAGCGGCACGACGGCCGCCAACTTAGCACTCGCGGCTATAGCCCCTCCGTCGCGCCTCTAGTTTAATTAACTTGGAGGAATACGGGCCTCGCGACGCCGCAGACGCGTCTTGCCAGACTCAAATTGCGCACACAAAGAATTTGTGGCTACTCCCGCGCGAGTCGAAAGCCGCCACAGCCAGTCAATCCTAAACCCTCATTTAATTCGCAATTCTCTTCCACGTTGTTGACAGCAGGTCGACGCGCCGGCCGCCCCGATTTTGCGGCAAAAAGAGGAAATTTTGGTAGGACCTTTGGACCTGACGGTTGTGGCCTTCGAGACTATTGGGCTTTGTTGGCCGCCCACGCCGCCAAATGCATTCAACAACGCGACTGGTGAAGACAAGCGATCCCTTCCATTCTCATTTTCGTCTTCCTCACTCGTCTCATCCTTCAGGCCCCTGGAGGCTCGGAGCTGTCTTCGCGTAACCACACTCGCACAAGTTTCTACCTTATGCACCGCTATACTTCTGTGTTGCGTGCCAATTCTCCGCCCAGCCAGTATGATTGGCATACCGGTTACCACAAACCGTTCCCTCCTGTTCCCGTTCGCAGCCACGCATCCAATCTATATGTCGCTCGATCCACCATCATTCAGCGTCTTTCACTCGCTTGCTTTGTTCAGTGGTGGCCGTGGCCCTATTGGCTCTGTGTCGATCGGCTTACGAACTGCAAGGAATCCCTCGTGAAACGGCCTTTGCAGGGGAACGCCCACACTTGCGGGGAAGATTTTGGAGAGATGGACTGGGATCTAAACCGCTGGGCCACAGGACCTCGGCCAACTCCAACATGGGAACTATGCAAGCTGCAAGCCTCTCTGTGAGCGCTTAATCTACCGCCACAACGCGACCTCTCCCGCAGATGCGTGCTTCACGGGAAACATGAAGATCGCCTACGTGGCTCCAACCACTGAAATGATGGTCTGCTGCATTCGCCATTCGATCGCCCGGCCCAGCTGTCTGGAGACTTAGCCGCTAGCGCCCTTGACGTCAACTCTGACTTGCGCTAGACGGTCCAGTCAGCACCATTCTGAATAGCGGTCTATCTCTGCAAACCAGCTTCTTCGCACCCATCTAGGACAGGCTTTAGCAGATCCTGGCCAAGACTACACAGATCGTCAGAAGTGCTTCCCGATTCGCCAAGCCGAGGTGTTTCCCATGATTGCTGCCGAAAAGCCAAGCACGATCAAGCATAACCTGGCTGGATCCAGTGATCGCCAGGCGCGACGGTGGCCAAGAGGTGCAGCAAAGCACATCATCTCTCGACATTCATCGTGGCCTTCATCGCTGGCTTTGAGGCCAGCTGATAGATGAACAAGCCTCGTCACGTCTGGATGACATGTTATGACTGGAATGGATGATCCGTGACTTATTAGCGACACGTTGGCGTCGACAAATTACTGGCACCCATCATCTATCCGGGCATATCGCGAGACATATCCCGACTTCCTCGCCTGAAGAATGGGATTCTTCGGAGCTACAAGCCGCAATATTTTCGTATCAGTCTCTCCTCTACGTCGTCCTCGAAAACAATCTGAAATCAAAAGCTAACTTGCCGCACGCTGAGCTGATGTGCATCACTGCCTTCCACCGTTCGAATTTGGGACAAGCGTCTCAAGCACTGCTTAAAGGTTCTCTTGGTTACGAGCGATTAACCCTTTGAACTCGGAATATGACATATTAGTTTCGACGCAATCCGAGGCGAGTTGGCATTTTCTTCGCTGCTCTCAGACCTTCACACATCCGGCCATCTTCTGATGTTGTTGGATTTGACGGTCTCGTTGTGAGATGGTCGAGCCGACGCCTTCCGGGATCGCGAAGAATTCGTTCGTTCGCCAAACTTGAAGATGTTCTTGCTCTGGACCGTCATCAGGAAGTCATCACCGAATTGCCCATCGGAGTGACTCTATTCGGCGACTTTGAAGCAAGATCGTTCAGCAGACTTGCGACAAGCGAAGTTGTCGAGACTAGTACCTATCCAGAAATGGCATACAAGATGACGGTCAAATAACGAATGCAAATATCATTTGGAGGATTGTTCCAGGGACTCGCAGAATCAAAGTTGCAGAAGGGCAGGTTATAAACTCTGCGGGTCGTCGGCGGGCTTTATACGTGTGCGAGTGTCAGCAGTGGGACTTGGCAGACTCAGAAGTTCTTACCGAAGTCCCCTCGGCAAGTAGTTCAACAGCCTACGGTAAGGAAGATAAATATTCTCATTCACGTCAGGCTGGCTATCGGTGCAGAAAAGTGCTACACGTTCTCCGGTAGTGCGGCGAGCGTGTAAGCCCCTGCAAATCGCTGGTAGCTCGGGGTGATCGTTTACTGCTCACCCAGTGAGGCAAGAGGCCCCCCGTCAGATGTTGGCTATGGCCGATTCATCGATCATGAAATGATCATCCGGGTCCCTCTCAGTAGCGTGAAGCTTATGCTTGAACAAGCCATGTTCCACGGTATTATGGCGACCTCTCGTCAAAGTCTCACGACAACATCAACCCCTCCCGCCAAGACTTTACGGAAGGATTTCGCAAGCCCTGCTTGGCCGTGTCATAGGGCTGAGAAGCTTGAGCTCAAACCATCACCTCAGCCGCTAGTTCTGCTCTGACGGATGTCATCTGTCCAACCAATCGTTGCTTTTGGAAATCATCGTATAGCAAGCCAATAGCTTGCCACAAAACTATTTGCCAAACGGATCCTGCGGCTCTGGCTGGCTTCGAAAGTCGCCCTGTCCAGGGTTCTCAATCCTCCCGTCCTCCATGTCTCTGTGGAACTATGGCTGCCACGAGTCTGCCTTCAACCTTGATTTCAGTAAAAATCAACGACCTTGTCGTATCTTCGTCAGATTCTGACTACTCACCGCCGGATCCTCACAATATGACCCACACAGCGACATGGACAACATCACGCAAACAGCTCGCAAGACAGAGCGAATTACCAGTAAGAAGTAGTTCTCGGAAGAAGGGGGTGTGTAAGCAGCAAGGCAGCTGACATGCGTGCAGTCACGTATCCATCCATCCACCATGGCGCATCCCACGCGTGGGGATCCATCCGCGCGGCGTTGACAGCTTGAGTCTTCTCACGATCTCACTCACTTCGGTCCCTTGTCGTCCTTATCTCACCAAATAAGACTGCTGTCATGCACGACAGACGCCAGCGCGTCCATCAATCGACAAGACCGTCCACCCACACCCCTTTCGTTCCACCAACCCTTTCCCTCGTCCGTGTTCAACCACTCTCATTTGCTCTTTCTCCAGAAAACCCACAGTCGGCTTGCTGATCAAGATCCTACACGCCACCGCCAACCGACTCGCAGTCAACGTGATGCATTGCGGCAGCCGCTGACTTGGTTGAGGTTCGAATACGACAGGCAACGTCTTTGGGCTTGAGACCCCACACGTTCTATAGCCACGACGGAGACATCGTCTCATCTGCATCTTGGGTTCGCATCGGCAGAAATCAGAGATGTGCCCTTAGACACAGAGCCGCATTTCTGCGGCTCGAGCGTTCTCGGGTATCGTAACGGCATCTGTGGACTATTCATAATCTGTACGGAAAGGATGAACATTCCTATGCCGAGTCCACCAAAGGACTTACGTCTACCAATACTCTCTCTTGGGACGCTCAAAACCCGAGGGCACGAGAACAGGGACAAACAACCAGAGACCTTATTTTCCTTGCTCCCAAGACCGTTTTTAGCCCGGTGGAGGGTAGGATTCTCTGGAATGTCCCGAGTATGACGTGAGATCGTTGGGAATAGAGGGGGTGGAACGGCCACATCATTCACAAGGAGGGGGACAGGGGTTTTAGAGTTGGAGATGATCCATCAAGTCTAGGTACAACTGCGACACTACGGCGCGGAGAAGGATCCTTCGTTCCCACCCGCTAAGAATGCGGTGGAAGGCGTTGTCGGTTGCGGCCCTGCCAACGCCAACAAACTGACGATCCCCTCCTTCGCGATCCTGCCGCGGGCAGACAGAGGTAGTCATGCAGACAAGCGTCAAATGGCAACTGGGAGCAGCCTGGGGCTTGTCGGTTTCTCGGTCCCGAAGGTGTTCGTCCGTCTTTCGCACAGCAGACCTCATTCGGCATGGCTCCTGGGTGAAGCAGATGGAGGATGAGGCAAGGAGAGGGGTGAAGTAATATTCTCCGATTATCTGATGGCCCACGTCTGGTATCCCGGCAGAAGGAATGGATGCTTCTATTGAGAGCGTACACCAGGCCAACTTAGCGGACTACCTCAAGCGGGCCGTAACGAAGGAGACGGCCGTTCACTGCAATCGGTATCGTCTTGGCTCTCATGATGGGTCGTTTTCAAGTCGAACTTGGGACTTGCGGCGAGAAAGGTCAGCACCATGGCTTGTATGAAGAGGAGCCGTCTTTCATTCATCCTCCTACTACTCGAAAACGCCCTCTGACCTGTCCGGTTCTTGGCAGAAGCGTTAACAGCAATTCCACTTGCCCTCAACAAAAGGCTTTAGTATTTTGAGAATGCAGGCACGGCAGCGGAAGCAGTGGGAACGGCAGAGCCAGCGTGGATTGCATTCACCGCTGTTGATCATAACCTCGAATCATCCTACCTATTTAGTCCAGGGAGCTGACACGACGCGACGCCGTTTCACACCTCGGGCACCCAGAGCAGCGCGCTCGCGAGTTTGAGGCACGCATCACATGGCCGAAGCTGATGTACTTCAAATGAGAAAGGAGGAGCAAAACAACATGGCCACCGTCAAGCGCAGTCGGGCGGTCCAACGTGAGACTCACGCCGCGGCGAAGATGACGAGGTTTTATGACAGCCTTCCCGCTCGTGACTCTTATCACAAGCTTATCCTCAAACGCAACGAGGCTGGCTGGCATGGCCGTCATGAGTTGCGTCTCATGGAAACATGAGACCGAACCTGAACTGAAGCTATCTATTGGTATGTTGGCGAGGTTCCTGATCCCGACAGCTCAAGTCGGCAGCAGCTGCCTTGTCTTCATGAGTCGGGAATGAGACCACCTTGTGTCAATGACGGCAGCAGCATCTGCTTGTATGATTCACCGAATGAATTTGAGGAAACCCGCCAATGATTGTAGCCTTGCGCAGAAGTCAACCCCGGTTTCTTTTGCTTCATTTTTGTTTCTGTTTTTCTTTTTTTGCTTTCCCTTTCCTCCACTTGCCGGTCATAGATGTCACAACGATTGACCTATGAGACGGGGGGGGGGGGGGCGAAAAACCCCCCCAACCGCCCAAGGGCAAGGTGGGGAAAAGACAAAACCAACCGGCATAATAACGTATGGGGGGGCATGGGGAGAAACGGGGG
>JAKMXC010000047.1:0-175121 GCA_025328345.1 Colletotrichum sp. SAR11_59
ATAGACTTTTATTAACGAAAGTAAGTAAGCTATAAATAGCTTTAATAAATAACTCTAGAACGTTAGATAAGTATATAAGAAACTTAAGAAAGATATTAAGGGAGATACTAACTTTAAAAAGGTCTAAGAACTCTAAGAAGAACTTAATACCTTCTAAGCTACTACTAATATTATTACTACTCCTATTAGAGGATAATAGAAGTTTAAACTTAGCGCTCCTATTACTTATAATAGTACCCCTAGAATACTTAAGTTATTCTTAATCTAAGTTAAGAACTACTAAAACTTTTACTATAGAGATTTTACTAGCTAGACTGAGAAAGTAGTTTATATAGCTACCTATTTTTATAGAAGGGCTTTTAAGTAGTTTAAACTTATCTAAGAAGAGTTCTTTAAGTATGAAATACTAAATAAGTGCTCTACTAAGACTTATAATATCTATAGTAATTTTTAAGGATTTAAAGATGCTTTATACTCTCTCTTCTAAGACCTTAATAAAAAACGATAGGCTGAACGTAAGTTAGCCTAACTTAAGTAGACTAAGTCTACTAAAAAATATACTACTATATTTAGATAACTTAGCGTTTAACTTAACTTTACTAAAGAAACTAAGATCTTTATATTCTACTAAGGACTTAAAGATAAAGTTAAAGATAAAATTATTAAGATTAACCACCCTAAAGACTTCCTTTAGTATACTAACCTTACTATTAAGATTAATAATTAACTCTTTAAACGTTATAAAGAAAAGGGCGAAAAATAATAAAGACTAAACTCTAGATATAAATACTAATAGTAACCCTAGTAAAAGTTTAACTACTAGTAGAATAATAATAAACCCTATAATAACTAGAGTAATATATAATAAAGCACTACTTATAGATAATATAGTAGACCTATAGACCTTAATATAATAACTAAGCCTAACGATAAGAAGCCTTAGAACCTTAAGTATTATAACTATAATAAGTAAGGTTATATCGCTAAAGACTATAAATAACCTAAGAAGCTTCCCTAAAAGCTAGTAGCTAAGTAACTTTAATAAGTTAATATAATTATAAAAGCTTTATATATATCCTAATTATAGACTAGGTACTACGATAATAATTACTAGATTTACCTTAAAGATAAAGAAATATTAGGATACTACCTAAAGGATAGTAATCTAGGATAAACTAGGTATAATATAACTATCCTAGACCTCTATCCTAGGACCTTAGTAATAATATACACTAATAATAGTAAGATTATAAGAAAACTAGCTAAATAGCTTAATAAAATACTATAGATTTAATAGTTTAAACCTACTAGTACTTCCTCTATATAAGACTAAGAACTAGAGAATAATAACGAATAGAAGCTTATACGCCTTTAAAAAGCTAAAAGCCTATACTTAGAATAAATCTAAGAGGAACCTTATAACCTCCTATAGGAATAATAACTAGGAGCTATACTATTATATATAGAAAGACGCTAATATATACGTAGGAACCCTACTAAGATTAAATAAATTAACTAGGAACTTAATAAATAAGTTAAAGAAGAATCTAAAAAAGAATTAGAATACTAATATAATCCTCTAATAGAATAATAACTTCTAAGTATAACTAGTAACTAGACTTTTAGAGAAGGTAAAAACTTACTTTATAACTTAGACGAACTTTATAATATTACTTACTAATATACTTAAATAGAGATTATTTATAGGTTTACCTTTAGCGTAGATAACTTTAGCTTTAAGGAAGGAAATAATAACTAGGGAGATAGAATTAAATAACTCCTAAAATATTAAGAAATTAATATACTATAAGATAAATAATAGCGCTACTTTTATAGTACTTTAGTAGACTAGTGAAACTAAAACTATATCTCTTAGCTATATATAGAAGACTACTTTACGCTAAGAAGTAACTATTAACTTTATTAAACCTTCTTTTAGCTTTAACATTTCTATAATAAGTATAAAGAATATATAAGAGATAAATATAATTACTACTTTTACTTCTAAAGACTTAATAATAAACTTATTTGTGAAATCTACTCTATAACTAAAATAATTAGGTAGATAATAGTACTATTTAAAGATAGTATTATAGTCTTCTAACTAAGCCTTTAGTTTCTAATAAGATACTAATATAATAACAATATGAAGTAGGATAAGTACTAATAAGATAAATACTAGGTATATTACTAAGAGAAGGTATACACCTAAAGAGTTATAAAGAACAGACTAAGACCTCTATAGGTTAAGATCTATAAAAATAGCTTTATAAAGGTATAATAGGAAGGAAAATAGATTACCTACCTAGGATACTTAGAATAGTTAAAAAACTAAACTTACCTACTAATAATAGATTATAATAAGTAATAAGGAAAAGATCTATCTACTAGATATTATAGAGATATAAGAGTAATATAGAGCTTAAAGTTACTATTAATAAATAAATAATACTTATACTAATCGATAGTAGAGCTAAAGTAAACTTTATTACCCCCTAAGTTATTAATAAGCTAGAAATATAATAAAGAGGAAAAGAATAACTATACCTTTTATATATAGTAAAAGGAGAAGAATTTAAGTATAAAAGAGGTACTATCTATAATAAAACTATATTCCTTAAGATAAGCTACTTAAATTAAAAAAAAGAATCTAATTTAATATTACTAATATAGGAACATATAATATAGTACTAGGATTACTTTAGCTATAAATAAATAACTTATAGATAGATTAAAGTAAAGGCTAACTCTAATAGGACTATAATAGTTTAATCCCTAAGTAGTATTATGAAGAATAAGCCTTAAACGAACTAGTAAAATAAGAAATAGCAAAATAGTATATCTACTACTTTAAAGTAAAAGAAGTTATAACCTAACTATTAATAACAAAAGATCTTAAATAAAAAGTTAATCTACTTCTATCTATCTTAGAAGAATATAGAGTTTATAAGAAACTCTTTATAGCTAAGTTAGAAACTAGACTACCTAAATATATTAGCTTTAACTATAAGATCCCCTTTAAAGAAAGAAAAGAACTATAATTTAATAAAATCTATAAACTTAACTTAATAGAAATAGAAGCTTTAAATAAATACTTTAAAGAAAACTTCTAAAAAGGTTATATTAGACCTTTAATATTACTAGTAGGAAGCTTAATCCTATTTATACCTAAGAAAAATAGAAAACTATAATTATATATTAACTATTATATACTTAATAAGATAATAATTAAAAATTATTACTTACTACTCCTTATTAATAAAATAAGATAACTCTTATATAGAGCTAATTAGTTTATAGCTTTTAACCTTAAAGGGGCTTATAACTTAATTAGAATAAAATAAGGAGAAAAATAGAAGACTACTTTTAGGATATAAAAAGGATATTTTGAATACTTTATTATACCTTTTAGCCTTACTAACGTACCTATAATATTCTAGAATATAATTAATACTATATTATGATAATATATTAATATCTATATAGTTATCTACTTAGATAATATCCTTATTTTCTCTTCTACGCTTAAGAAATATAAGGAAGATATATATAACGTCTTATAAACCCTTTAAGAAGCTAAACTCCTAGTTAAACCTAAAAAAAGTAAGTTCTATATATAGTAAGTAGAATACCTTAGATTTATTATTACTCTAAGAGAAGTTAGTATATTTAAAAATAAGATTAAAGCTATTTAAGAATAGCTTACGTTAAAGAACTTTAAGGAAGTTTAAAGGTTTTTAGGCTTTATTAATTTCTATTAGAAATTTATAAAGAACTATAGAAAGATTAATATAGCTTTTATAGACCTTAGCTATAAGAATAAACTATTCTAATAGGAAGAACTATAATAAATAGCTTTCTAGAAAATTAAAGACCTTATTACTAATAAACTAGTCCTCCTTATCTTAAACCTAATGAAATAATTTGAAGTAGAATTAGATATATCTAATTATATTATTAGAGTATAGTTATCTTAATAAGACTTAGAAGGATATTTATACCCTTACGCCTTTTTCTTTAAAAAACTTAAAGGACCTAAACTTAACTATAAGATCTATAATAAAGAGTTTATAGTAATTATTAAAGCTTTTAAAGAATAGTAACTTAAACTCTTAGGAACTATCTATAAAGTACTAGTATACTTAGACTATAAAAACCTTATATATTTTATAACCTTAAAAGTATTAGAAAAACGATAAGTATAATAGTTAGAATTCTTATTAGGATTTAACTTCTAGATTATTTATAGAAAAAGATTAGATAATAGTAGAGCTAATGCTCTTAGTTAGAGACTAAACTATAATATCTTAGTACCTAAAGAAACCTAAGTGATTCTTAAAAAGGATAACTATAGAGACTTAATACTAGCTACTAAACTCTTAATAATAGCTAGATAATCTAGTACTAGCCTGCTTAGTAAGTTAGATAATAAAGCAATTATAGAGTTTTATGCTCACCCTATATATAGTTACTAAGGAATTATAAAAACCTAGAAATAACTATAATAATAATATAGAGAAAAGGTTATTAAAGAATATATAGTAAAAGCGATTAAGGATTATAAGGTATACCTTAAAAGCAAACCTACTTAATATTAACCTTATAGTATACTATAACCTTTACTAATACTATAAACTGCTTAGTAATCTATATTACTTAACTTTATCGTTAAGCTACTAAAGTCTTAAGAACCTCTTATAAGAGTATATTATAATAACGTTCTTATTATTATAGACTAACTTATAAAATATGCTTACTTTATCCTATATAAAGAAGTAAGTAATACTAAAGAATATACCTATATATTTCTCAAATATATTATTACTAACTATAGAATACCTAAAGAAATTATATTAGATAGAGATAAAATATTTACCTCTAATTTCTAGAAATTAATTATATTATAACTTAGTATTAAATAATTAATATCTACTGCATTCTACCTATAGACTAATAGATAAATAGAAAGAATTAACTAAATCCTTAAAACTTACCTCTACGCTTATATTAATTATAACTAAGATAATTAGGTAGTACTACTACTAATAGCCTAATTCGCTTATAATAGCGTAATTAGAGAAAGTATTAAGAAATCCTCCTTTTACTTTAACTATAGATTTAAACTAACTACTTATAGAGAACCTCACGCTAGCTTAGTAGCGCTAAAAGCTATCGCTATAGTTAAGTAAATTAAGGATATCTAGGATAATATATATAAGGAGCTTAAATTTATATAATAATAAATAATATATTTTAGTAATAAATAAAGGATTAAGGGACTAACTTTAAAAGAGAGAGATAGCGCTTATTTTATATAGTAAAACATTAAAACTAAATAACTAAACGATAAACTAAACTTTAAAAAACTTAGACTTTTTAAAATCCTCTAAAAGATTTCACTAGTTAACTATAAACTTAACCTACTTAATATAATAAAATATTTCCTAATATTCTATATCTTACTACTTAAACTAGCACTATAAGGATTATAAATAAACAACCTTATTATTATAGAAGATAACAAACTAGAGTATAAAGTTAAATAAATTATTAACTACCTTAAGGAACTAAAAGGTTACTAATAATTTATTAAGTAGAAAAGGTATAGTTATAAAGATAATATATAAGAACTAGCTAAGAATATTACTAACGCAAAAGATAAACTTATAACCTACTAGTAATAATACTAAGAATGAGAAATAATGCTAGCAATATTAGTAGTATCACCTCTAATAAATACTAATAGCTACTTACGCATTAGATACCTATATAGGTATATTAGACTACTAATAGAAGTAGATAAACTACAATAGGGAAAACTATTTATTCGCCTAGGAACATTAGAACTTAACTAAGACTCCCCTAATAAGAAGTTTAAAATACTAAGATACTAATTAAGAATTAAATCTAAGTCTAGTATACTAAAACTACCTATAGACTAAACCTCTAATATAGAAGAACTAATAGAGGGACCTTTAGATATATTATCCCTTTTAATAACTACTAATATTTCTTTATAACCTTTTTTGAAAACTAATCTTTTCGCTTTATAAACGTAATCTAATTTTACTAACGCTTTATTTACTTCTACCTACGCTTTTTATAGTACCTCTATTCTTTTACGAAATATTTCTTTAGTTTCCTCCTCTTTATTATCTAAACGATAAGACTCTACTATTAATCGCTCTACTATAAACAGTTAGCTAGAAAGAGAAACCTAAATAGATACTACCTTATACTAATAAATCATATCTTTAGAAGTATTATAGGAATAATAAGTGCTATTAATAGCGATATACTCCTTATAAACTAAAGACTTTAGTAATATTTTATAATAAAGCCCTTTTAAGCGATAATAATAATAAAGTATAACTTTAAAACCGTTCTTAGTAATATTAAGAGAATAATAATAGTAATAAAGTATAGAGATTATAGGATTATTAGAAATATAACCTAATATAGTATTAGTATTATAGAGTAAATCAGGAAGTATAATTAATAGGTCCCTAACTAGAAACTAATAACCTACTTATATTAAGTCTTAAGGATAAGACCTTTAGAGAGGAGACCTAATATTACAACCTATAAAATAAGGATAATAGCTAAACAACCTACTTAGACGTTAAGTAGCTAGAACAGGATATTTATACTATAGGATCATAGGAATAGCAGGAACTTACTTAGAAATAGAAGAATTATAGTATAAGTTATATAATAATAAGATAAAACTAAGTAGATAGTATAGATTACTAAACACTTAGTTAGAACTACTAAGTGCTTACTAATAATTACTAAGTACTTACTAATACCTAATTAATAATTAGCAAGTAGAATAAGGTACTATTTAGAACTTATATATAGTATAACCTTAAGCTTAGCTTATAGTTAAACTTCTATAGCTTTTTAGTAATTAACTTCTTAGTATTTATCCTTAAGATACTCTTAGCTTACCTTTACTACAAATTACTTATTAAGTCTAAGACTGATTACCTTAGCCTCTAAAAGACCGATCTACTACAGCTTATAACCTACGATCTAGACTACAACCCTAATATACTGTTACTACGTATCAATCCCCAGCTTCTATTAGCAGACCCTACTGTTAGATAGCTGACCGTAACAACGTTATATTAAGAGCTAGGTTTATAACTATTACGTAGTAGGGGTCATAGAAATAAGTAAAAATAGGTTAATCTCTCGGAAACAGGGATATGAGGCGAAGGCGTATTAAATACGCGTGTGCTACACGAAGCCATGAAGCCATAAGTGGCTGAGTGGCTACAACACTTTCCAAATCTTCCGTCTGGAAATTGGCTAGCACTGGGAACGACTGGTGAAACCTTCACTATCGATCCCCTGTCCACTCCTCTCTTACTTCAATCCACAACCCAGCACCAGCACGACCAAACGCTCATTTCAGCATCTCCGAGCTTAGACGCTGATCTGGAGAACTTAGGTCACGTACCTGAGCTCACCTCAGAGACATTTGAGGATCTAAGTGCATGGGTTTGCACGATGAGTCGTATGACAAGACCCGTCGATTCATTCTCAAGCCTATCTCTAAACACCTTGAACGCTTTCATACAGCTCTATTTCGAAGAGTTCCACGACATATTACCCATAATCCATCGACCAACGTTCGATCCGAACTTCGCCCCGTATTTGCTGGTATTGGCCGTTGGTAATGTTGGGCGTCGCTTCTCAAAGTTGGCTGGAGAAATGTGCTCTGGGACTGAAATTGACCAATTTGTCTACCATGCTGCACAGCACCACGTATGTAATATGTCCCCTGTTGTATCAGGTTGTTTTTAGCGTCTAATACAAAGTATAGGTCGGGAATCTGCCACCAAACGACACCATTCCGGCTTGGCTAGCTCAAACAGTGCTTCTCAGCCAGGTGTCAATGGCCTTCTCCAACGACAAACAGAATGTGGAAAGGAGTAAGGTAACAAGAGGCATTCTGGCCGTCACTTTGGGGAAACTTGAGCCTCGGTTGGAGGCAGCCGCCACGACCATTTACACAGATACAGAGCCGTCGAACGTCCAAACGCAGTGGGAAGCCTGGATTGAGTGGGAAGTATTGCGACGTACGGCGTTTGGTCTATGGGTGAGCTACTACCGCGCTTCACACTTGTTACTCGTTGAGTCTAACCTTATCGTAGCTTCTGGATAGTCAATGCTGCCTGCTCTTCGATCTCACGCCAGTTTTGCCTACAGAGGCTCTCGCAACGCAAATGCCACTTCCTTGTCATGAGCGACTTTGGGAGAAGTCATCTGCCTCGGCATGGGAAAAGGCATGCCAGGGTAGGCTTGAAATCGCTTCTTGATGAAACTTATGCTTGCTCCGAGTGCTAACATTTTAGAAAACAACGATCTGTCTACATTACGGGAAGAAATGCAGTCACTATACAAACAGAACCCATTGCCAGAAAACGTGGGGGGTTTTGCACTCTTACTCCTGCTCTTCTGCTTTTTCCGAGACCACCTCTTCTTGAAACAGGTCGAAAATCAAGGCCTCTCAGCAGTGAACAACGACGAGGAACGAGTCACTTCTGGTATGAGTCGTTGGTCAAAGACCTGGCGGCTCTTGGACCCGACCAAACAGTCGAATTCTACGCGTATCAAAACCGTCGCAGTCCAGTACTACCACATCATAGGGCTTATTATAGAATTGCCCCTGAAGGATCTGTACGCTTTTGCGGGCTGGAGAGTCACGCGGTCCAAGCAGCGCGAGACCAGGGAAAGATTAACGACATGGGTAGCAGAGCACGGAGATAGGGCTAGATCTGCGGCACTTCATGCTGGGAGGATTTTCCGCCAGTGCCGAAGTCGCTTGTCCTGCGGATACCAAGAACCTTGCGCAATGCTTATTGCAAGCCTCACTCTTTGGATGTACAACAGCTCATTGACGGCAAGGTTGCTGGCATACCGCGAGAGCTATCGTGAGCAGTCCCAATCTCCCATACTCCGGCTCGACGAAGAGAACGACCGGGAAGAGGCATGGGATTGGATACAGACGGGGAAGAGGGCGCGCCCATTCGTTGCTGGCATTGGTGATATTCACTTGCCCGGAGGTCACTCGAAGGCCGTTCATCAAGCGATCAACATTCTGTCGTCACTGAGGGAGTGGCAAATTGGGCAGTTGTTTTGCGTCACCTTGAAGGACTTGATTGTGTTATTCGATAAAGACACCATGAGCTAGTACAATAATTACCCGACCTCCTAATTCGAACAACATCATACACTGACTGGGCAGCTCTGAAGCTTTCACCTTGCGTACCACACTTCTTTCAAAACTCAGGCTCGTGGTGACACCTGGAGAGGAAGACCTCCCTCCAGCTCTACAGTGAAGTTATCGACTCGTCTGGGAGGCAAAAACCCAGAGGGGAAGGTGATTTTGTACTTTCGAAGGATGGAAGCGAGTATGGAGGGTCAACTCAACGGGCACCAAGCTAGAGGTTGAGACTATAGTCAGCAAATGAAGTGTCAAAGAGCGCAATTGCTTTGAGCTTACTTTTGGCCAATACACATTCTTGCGCCCTTGCTGAAAGCAACCTGATACTGATCCAGGCCCTTTGCTTCGGGGGCTAACCAGCGATCGGGGTTGAATAATCGTGCATCAGGGCCCCAGAGGTCAACACTGGAATGCATTGTATGAGCTGACATAGACACAATGGTCTGTCATAGTCAGTGGGTTTTCACACCAAGCCAGCATGAAGTCAAACTTACACCAGGAGGAACAACCTTTCCGTCTACAACGAGAGGCTCCGACAAGTTATGAGGTACGATGCGTGGAAGCCTAGAAGGCACTGCTGAAGCAAGACGAATGCCTTCTTTAACGCAAGCGGTCTATCGGTGCTATCAGTCAGTCTTCAAGTAAAACTCAATAGCATTGTCTGAGTCACTTACCAAATACTCGATCTTTTCCAAAGTCTGGAGCGAGGGCAAATCATTCTTGTCCGGAATAGCAGCGTCAAGCTCTTCGACCAGCCTCTTCTCTATGGCGGGATTACGGAGAATCTCGAAGAGCGCAGTGGTCACGGACGTGGCGCTCGTATCAGACCCGGCCACCAAAAGATCAAGAGATTCGCCGACCAATGCAACATCCGACAGCGACGTCAGATTTTCGAGAACGATGGGATGATTGACAGCCGCTTTTGATCCATCAGACTTGCGCCAGCGATTCACACACTGCTCCGCGTACTAAGCTCCGAGCATTTGGGGTCAGATGATGCTTCGACTACGGGCTTGGAAAAAGTCTTTTGACAAGGGGCTACTTACATCAGTCAACTGAAAGAGGCTGCCCAGTTCAGGAGAGATGACTTTCAATAATCCCACTGGAATCGCGTTGCTGATTATGCGCAACAAGGGATACTGCTGCAGGGTCTTCACACCCTGAGCACCAACGCTGAAAGCTGTGAGGAAATGCGATTTGAAACTGTCGGGCTGCTCTTCCAGCATACCGCGACTATCGGCGAAACAAAACTCCATAATGATGTTGGTAGTCAAGAGTCTGCCGAGACGTCAATCCACGGACCAAGCAGAATGGATCAGGGTTCATGAGAGGATAACTGTTGCATGGAGGGACGTACCGAAACGCATCATAGAAGTCGATGTTCTGCTTTTCACGAAGCCTTTCAATCTTGCTCTCCAACAGTGCCAATCGCTCGCGAATAAGATTCTCCAGCTTGAGGACACCTGCACGTGAAAACATGGGGTTCAACATGCGTCGCCGTTCCTTGTGTTTAGCCTCGTCCATCTCGGTGAAGACCGTGGGAGACGGCGCATTGAATGCCAGGTAGAAAGGCTCATTCTTGGAGAAAGGGTTAGATTGCCTGTAGATAACCTTGTAAAGGTTCGTATCGGTAATGTGAAGCTCATTTGGCGCAATTCTGATGGCTTTGGCGTCTGCCCTCGTTGTCAGCTGTAACATTCAGCCGGTATCACATGGATCAGAAGGGCAGTCTCACCATACTTGTGATGGATTTGCTCATAGATATCTTCAGGGTAATCCTTCTGGGTTTGTTGGTACAGCCAACTATGCGATTTGGCCGCTTCTCTCGGCCCAGGGAAGTTGCTTAGAGGATGCAGGTAAACGCGGTAAAGCCCTCGAAGGTAGGTAAAAAGAACGAAGATGAGAACAGCCGCAGGCACGCTTAAAACAATTCGAGTCGAGAGAACCGGATCATTGAAATGCGACTTCCAGGTGGTAAAATTATCGGAAGACATGGCTGTTCGAGGCGTTGAAATCTGGTGTTAGAGAGATTGCTTAGAAGGATGTTGACATCTGAAGCGCCTTCTTCAACGGGCTTTATACAAAGAAAGATGCCTTCTATTAGGCGGGATTCTTTCCATCAGTACCGCTTATGACACAATGGGACAGTGAGTTGAGGAGCCGACGAGACAAATCGCCGACGCTAAATTGAGGAGCCGACTGCGCTGATGCCGTTGTGGAGACAATTCGGCTCCTCGATTTGTGGGGCCACAAGCCGACCGGGCGGCAGGCCCCGATACTGCCGCTACCGTAGCTGTAGACTGGTCTCCCCCAGCATCGCTGATGTCACTTGAGTTGCAGTTTGAGAAAGTCTTACGCCTGGAGCGAAGTGCTGGAGGTGTTGCTAGGCTTGATGCATGTCGTCGCATCCAGCAAACTAATGGCCTTTACACCGTACTAAAAGTAGACCTTGAGGCGCTCTGCAAAACGAGGAGAAAATAAACACAGGATGATTCTTGCTGACAGGATATCAGTACCACCAATTATTGTTTGTATTGCCATGTCCATGTGCATTGGTCAATATTTGCTCTTTTGCGGATGTGCGCTCCATCCATTAGACACGGCCTGATTCACAGAGCGGAAATGTTGCGCATCCCGCCGGCGTTGAGTGGATAGCTGTAATTAATAGATCGCCTTACCCGTAACTTTCAACATTGCGCAAATTCTCCGAGCCGCAAAAGTTTCAAGGGGGTTCATAAGACGAACAATGCTGGATCGCAACGCAGCCGCATCCGGTGGGATAAAGCTTGGGCGCAGAGGAATTTCTGCCGCAGTGCCCACATGGTCAAACTCTACTGACGACATGTCGAGGTTATCTCTCTGCTCACATACAATAAATCGGTTGTTGCAGACCAACTTTATGTTTAAAGAAATGAAAGTTTTCAAAGCTTAGGCCAAAATCATTGCTTCATTTTCCTCTAAATCTATGTACTCAAAATCACCGACTCCGCCCAACTCATTCACGACATCTATGCCTCAACGCCGAGGGTGATGTAAGCGAGCATGCCCTTGGTGACGTCCTCGCCGTCAAGAGGCTCAACGATCATGTTCGGGTTCCAGCTGCCAACAACCTCAGCAGCGAAGATGGAATCGATGTCGTTGGTGGTGCGGTTGATCTCGGTGTGGCTGACGTAGGGCTCCAGAGCCATGATCTGGGCGCTGAGCTCCTCGTCGAAGAAGATCTGGCCGGTGTTGGCAATGTTGGAGCCGACGATGGTGCCGTTGCTGCGGACGGACCAGTCGGTGTGGACCTGGGCGTGGATGTGGATGGTGCGCTCGACGTAGAAACCGGGGAAGACGGTCTTCATCTCCATGATGCCGTTGCTATCGGTGGGCCACATGCCGCGGAGCCAGGTGGTGTCATCGGTGTGCAGGTCCAGGTCGGGGCCGATGGTCATGTTCAGCTGCTCGAGGAGCTCCTCGAAGGGAGTGTTCGGGTCGCGTCCGGTGAAAGAGCTGTAAGAGCCGGTCTGGAGCAAAACTCGTTAGTCGACTTCCTTGATGTCTTGAGAATCTTTTAGGGGTTCACGCACAGCGTTGCAATGCCACAAATCGACCAGGACATCCTCCATGACTTCGCAAGTGTTGATGTTGAGAACACCGATATCCAGGTAGAGAGGAACACCGGCCTGGTCCTCGCTCATGTCCTGACGGAGAGTCTGCGACTGGGGCCAGACGTAAGGTCCCTTGGTGACCTCAGGAGTCAGGACGCAGGTGTCATTCTGCAGAGTGTTGTAGTGGGGCCCCTCCGTGTGAATGGTGACGTTTGAGTCGCGGGCGGCGAGGTGGCGGCTAGCAAGCGAACGCTTCTCAGCGTGACGCCTCTTGCGGACCTCGCTGAACTGACCGGCCTGGACGGCGCAACGCTTGGAAAGGTTTCCGCGGCGGACCATCTCAGTGTGGCTCAGGCCGTGCTCATGGCCGGGGTGGGCGACAGCCACACCCGTAAGGAGCGCAGTAGCGAATGCGAGGAGTTGGAACTGCATTGTAAAGAATGTTACCGGGGGGCTAAAGAATGTGTAAAGACGGACGAATGAGAGTGTCTGGAAATGCAGGCTACAGATTTCAGCTGATGTTCTGTTCGCTGATCAAACGGCGAAGACGATCACTCTTTATAAGTCTGTTGACTGTTCCGCGTATGCTTTTCACCTTCCCCAAATAGATCAAAAGCCTTTCGTTGCATCGCCCCAAAGGCACCCCTGAGTAGTCCCCAGAGATGTTCATCTCATCGCGACTTTGCTTTTGTCATCCCCCCTTCTCATCAGCGCTCAAATTCTCAAACCGCCAACCATTTCGCGAGCCAGATGTTCCACGATCTCCACTGACGTCGGGTGAACGAAAAATATCGCTCCCACATCCCGAAAAACCACGTCCAGATCAATTGCCTTGCCCGGCCCTCCAAGAAACAGGCAGCCAATCAAAACGGAGGTATTACCGTTGGGCGCCGGGGTTCGGGGCTCCAAGACCGCATCCGGGCTCCACCCGTGCGGGCCGCCAAGAATCCTGGCCGCGTAAGTTCAGGGGCGCTCCCGCTTCGCCGCTACGTCAAGGCGAGTCAAATGCTATCCCGTCGGCCTTGCATATTTCATGGATGATGGGGGCCTCGCGGCAGGAGGCGCGTTAGTGCCGACTACGTGTTGATCTTGGTGTTGTCATGGAGGTGGATAGGCGATTTCTTCCCAAGGCCAGATGCCATTGTCAGATCCGCATCTGTTACCACCCTGGTCCGGAATGCGGGCGCGAACAAGCTTGCCCGTCAACCAAATTTGTAGACATCCAAGACGATCATCAGGCTGGGCGTAACGTCTACTCCGATTCTGGAAGGTATGGAAGACAAGGAGCGGAATGTTCCCCCCCGATTGTGGGATTTGCCTATGATTGAGGCTGACGCGGGCATACCGAGAGAACCAGTGCGGGTGTACGTCGTCTTTATGCGTACTACGTAGCGGTATTCTGCCAGAACCGACGGATAGAATGTGGGCAATTTGTAATCCAGAGCCTTTACGCCAAGGTCTACTGAGAATATCTTTGTTTGACATAAGGTAAACCGAGAATCCCCCTCGACGACACCCAGCATACCCTAGCCGAAGATTTATTTGTTCCACTTCTTCTTAGCCTTTCTCAACCCTACCTCCAAATCAAGTCGCATTCGGATCCAAACCCAGCGACTCCAAGTGCCCAACCGGTGTTCATTGATATTGTGTAATGGAATTTCCGCCCCTTGCCATTGGTGAGACCTCCACCTCGGGTCCGTCGTAGTCTCTCCTTCGCCAAGATCTTTATAAGAGATGAGGTCAATCTTTCCACCGCCATCGCGAATACAGTAGGTATAGGTTGTGTGGCAAAAGTCGCAGGTCTCAATCTTTCCAAAAACTTTTGTCTGAAGCTTTGACAGACGAACGTTGGCCTGGAAGTTGTCTGACCCGTGGGTTCCGATCGTACTTGAGTTGAAGATAAAGGGGTATTTCCGCTGCCAAGTCATGTGCGCACAACAGTGTGACCGGTCTGCACTCTTGCTCAAAATATCCAGGTAAAGTGACGTGTCAATATTAATCGATGACGCCCCGGAACATACACATTTGCAGGTTTGCAGCTTTATCTTGGTACAGAGGATCATTCGACCTCTCGATACCAGAAACTCTGTGTCGTGGTGGACGTGAGGACGACTGTAGCCGTTCTTGTCAAACTTGCCATACCAGCGTTGATGCATCGGCAGCAGATCTTTGGGACGGCACAAGCCTCCCAGTCGAGGCCGTGTCATGGCGACCCTGATCGTGTCATAGTCGAGACCCCTTGGAAGCCATGGCGATGGATCCCAGTCTGGCCGCGATCTATGGTATTTTCGGACACAGGGACGAGAATCGCCAAAGATCCGTTGGTACTCTTCGTCCCTCGCAATAGTCCAAGAAAGCTCTGGTGGATGTAGCGCCACACACCGCGGGCAGAAAAAGAGTGAGAGGTCGCGGAGGTCTCGTTCTAGTAGAAGGAGGAGCTCGCGCCGACAGTCGGAACGCTTTTGCAGTGTCAAGCTCTGTGAGCCGAGGCTCAACAGCATTGGTTTGCAAGTGAGGGCCAATGACGCTCGCTCAAACGAGGCTAAGTAGTCAACTACGCAAAGGTGCAGATCCGTGGACAGAAGCTGTAGGTTTCTAATGTTTGAAGGCTTTGCGGAGGCTTGGACTGAATCAATCACCTGAAGGAATTCCAGCCGAAACCAACGTGAAAAATTGAGACTTACTTTTCATAGCTATTACCGGTGAGATCTTAGGTGTTATTGTCTTATTCTGACCTCAGTGGATGGTTGATGATGAGAAGAGAAGAATCGACGACTGCTTTATTCGATGAATTGCGTAACTTCGGCATTAGTGTTGAGATGTTTTGCAAGAGTTTTCTGGCGGTCATAGTGACAAACTTTTAAACCAACAAGGTATTTGAGAACTTGCCAGCGTATCTCACCCGGACCAGGACCTCGGTCAGTTCCCAGTCCAGTAACTTCGCAGTATACGTACCTAAGGGTACGGGAAAACTGCCCGCGCTGACCTCGACTCGCTATACTACTGTGGCTGTCAGCCTCGTTGACGATGGCTTCGTTGCCAGCAAGGTCGACAGCCTCGCCCGCGCGACTCACGCTGCGCAGAGATGGCTCCACAAGGTCTTCAGCCACGGAAAAGCTTGTCTTGGCAGCCAGGCAGAGTACAAGTAAAACTAAGTATCAATCTGATGAGACTTCCTTGCTTTCATGCGTCTTCAGGGCTGCATTTCCTGCATACTCAACTACTTATGTTACAGACGATAGTAACGACAACGACGGTAATCACAACGAAGTTAGTAACGATAACGACGATAGTAGATGAGTAATTACTACGACAATAGTAAAGTAGAGTAGGTGTATAACCATAGGAACAATAGGCAGTCTCATTCTAATCATCCTACCTGTTGTCTTTACTGTCGTCTTCCTTTATCACTCCTATCGTCGTCTTCCCAGTGCCCTTTCAATAATCTTTACTGCCCTAACCTCAGTAAGGTAGTTCGGAAACTTCGACCTGAATGAAAAGGTACTCTCTCGAATTAGCTGGCAGCCTATGCGACCTTCATGCCTTTTGCATTGATGGTACCTCGATGGCACATGCAAGTCATGCTGCAACCAACTGCATACTCGCACAACGGTTACTAGCTAGGCCGGTTTACGAGTACAATACAAAGCCAAGCCAAGTTATTCTGTGGTTGCCAACACACAGGTAGCCGCTGCTGATCTAGAATCTAACATCAGGTGGGCATTTAACACCGAGAGCTATGTCGCTAGCTGTTATCAACCATCTTCAAGCAATTGCTTCCGAATACAATAGATCTATTTGTCGACATTGCCGAAGCGTCGGTGTGAAGATTGCACCGGCTCCAAGGGGCGGGAACTTTGTCGAGACCGGCGGTCCGCAGCAGTTCGGATGACGGCGGCCAAGTGGATCTTCCCGGCGGGAAAATCGGCGGGAGCACGCTGCACGATTGTCGAACCGAGATCGATACATGTGTGTACCTGTAAGGACCAGCTGACTCGTCGCCGAGGCTTTGGATGGCGCAGCGTGCCCCGTAGGCACCTGTGACGGCATGCCCTTCGGCGCCCGAATTGCTGGGCGTTGGGGCCAGAACAGGATGGTAATGCAAAGAAGTCTAGACCGGCATGTGCAGGCCGTTAAAATGCATCAGCTCGTGTTGGTTCTCGTTGGGGGCGGCCGCCCATGCTGTCTGTTGGTGGAGCCCAAAAGCGCTGTGATTGACGGACATACGGGCGCTTCAGGCAGGACTTTGGGGGTCAGCGGACGATAACCAAATGTAGGATGAGCAAGCCGGGGGCGGTCGTTCTGGATGCGCAGCTTCGGGCGAAGTAGACCAGTTCATGGTCAGAAGAGCAAGCCGGTGTCGGAGCTTCGGTGACGATGACTTCTTGGTGCATTACGGCCGTAGCTGGCCGTTGAAGTCGTTGATAAGCGTTTTGCGGTGGGTTACATGGCGATGCTGCTCAGCTGTCGGCCGGTAAGCACTTGTCTCTGAGTGACAAGCGTTGGCTGAACGTCGTCGTGCTCATTGGCTTTCTCTTGTCTTACCACCCTCTTGTCAGGCGGAACGGGTCGCTGGATTTAGAAAGCTGACCCAAAGTAGTAAACGCTTTCTGCGCCGGAGTTGCGCATGGTGCCTTGGGGCACAGTCAGACTTCTCAATCCATCCTTCGGGAATCCTCCCAGGGTGCATCCCAAACCGCTGTACCGAACCAGACATCGAGCGCAACCCTTCCCCACAATCTGACACTCGCCGATCGATGGATGGATGATGTAAGAACTTACCATAGGCAACGCAAAAATTGGCAACCTCTAGGACTTCCATGCTCGTCAAAATCGTGGGTTTCCAGGAGGTTCACCACGCTGGCTGAAGCTGCAACATTGGTGTCACACAACCTAGGCATCAGGTCGGCACTGATGAGCAGATCCACAACGACGATCAACGTCCAGCGCCGATGGTTTAGTGGTAAAATTCTCCGTTGCCACCAAGCAGCGTCGGGGAGCCGGGGGTTCGATTCCCCCTCGGCGCAATCTTTTGCTCCAGGGCTCATTTGAATTGAACTGATTTATGTTCGTGTGTGGGAGAACCTTTTGCCCTTGGCACAAGCACGTACTCTGTCTGACTTTAGCTGAGCGCTCGAGTTTAATTCAGCATTAACGCCACTTTCATTCACCCTGTACAGATCGTGAACCACTACAAATTATTTTTCAAACATCTCACTTAGAGTCTCGATGTTGTATCCTCGCTAAGAAGGTGCTTCATAACCTTCCCAGAGCCTGTCCTCGGTAGTCCGCTCACGAAAACGAACTCCTTCGGTATTTTGAATCGCGCAATCCGAGATTGGCAATGCATGACCATGTCCGTTTGGGGGATTCGAGACCCAGACCAGGTGACAACATACGCCCGCCCAGCTTCACCCCAAGTCTCATCAGGAATTCCAACCACTGCAGCCTCCAAGATATCGGGATGCTCAATCAGAGCTGTCTCAACCTCCGCTGGGTAGACATTCTCACCTCCAGAGATGAACATGTGTTTCCGCCTATCGACAAGAAAAATGAAGCCATCCTCGTCCGCCCATCCAATGTCACCTGTCCGGAACCATCCATCTGGTGTCAAACTCGCGATGTCTTCTTCCACATTGTTCCAGTAAATCGGAGTTGAGACATCCCTAGATACTAGAACCTCTCCTACGGCTCCTGGTAGCAGTGGCTGACCCTGGTCATCAACAACGCGAATGGAAGTCAACGGACCTGGATGACCCACAGAGCCAGCTTTCTTGATGATTATCTCGGGAGAAAGCGGCATACCGGACATCGTTCCCATCTCTGTTGAACCATACCCATCAACCATACATATGCCTTGGTCAAGCCACCACATGATGCGCGCTGGGGGGTTGGGAGCACCTCCCGTGAAGAGGGCTTTGAGGGTGAGCCATGCTGACGGGTCAAAGTCAACTGCTCTACTTAGCGCCTCCGCCATCTGAGGGACACAGAAGTAGTGTGTGATTCTAAGCTGAGGATCACTCAGACGGCGATTGGTCGCTTCAGGGTTGAATCTCGGGGACACGAGCAGCGTGCCGCCTCGCATAAGAGGTGGCCAGATCTGCGCAATGAGACCCATGAAATGGAACATCGGCCCGTCACAGAGGAAGACGCATCCCGTATCGGCTTCTGTCAAAACGCTGAAGTCAAGAGTGGTAGCCAGTATGGACTGCGCAGTCAGAATCACACCCTTCGGCGTGCCCGACGTTCCAGAAGTGTAAAGAATAATGCTCGTCTCCTGTGACGACCTTGATTGGAGTCGGTGCCCGGGGTCTGCATTATCGACCTCCTCACAGAATCTAGAAAATTCAATGTGGCGGCAGCCAAGAGGGAGCTCGGGTGGGTCTCGATCTGTAAAAATGATTGTTGGCGTGCAATCATTCAACAGCTTAGAAAGCTCGGGCTGGGCCAGGCGCCAATTGAGGGGAACGAAGATGGCCCCAAGCCTCATCAAGGCCTGTTGAAGTATGATCTGATGAACACTGTTGATGCACACAGTGGCAACCCTGTCACCGGCCTCGACGGCGTACGCGGACAAGACTGTAATTGCGCGCTGTATGTCGGAGTTGAGTTCCGCATACGTCCATCTTCGGTTGTTTGCGAGATCGATGCAGGCCAGGCTGGCCGGCCGTAAACGTGCATGCAGCAGGACAGGGTCTGGCGCAAACATACCAGCCATTTTCTTTGCGGGAATCGGCAAAGCAGGAGAGTCCGGTGTGTTGGTTCGGGCGCGCTTTGTCAAAGGGAGGATCCGCTTCGGTGAGAGATTGCTGAAGAATCAGAGGCCGGGCGAGGGCGGATTTTGTCGATCACCCGAATCTACTGAATCTCGAGACTGCCTCGGCTGAAAGATGGTATAAACAGGTGCGTTCCAATGATGGCCAGAAGGGTGTAGAGATGACTGAGAATGAAGAAGAGTAAGCCCTGAGCCAACGGCCCAAATATACCTCATCAGCTGGCGGCAAGGCAGACAAGTGTTTCTGAACGTCGCCGAGTCTTCGGAGTTGTTGCCATTTCCTTCGTTCCTTGCCTTGCAGCCGATGAAGAATTTGACGAATGCGAAGGATTGAATAGCCAACATCGTGCAGCCCTTCCGGAATGCGGAGCCCCGGGGAGCCAGCTTCGTGCTGCCAACATGCACGTTGGAGGTGTGGTGTGTGTGGAGAACACAGACAGCGTACCTCAATTTTGCTGCGCCGTTAAAAGTCGCAATCCTTCAAAATCCTACTGACCTGTGTCTTGCATTTACGCTAGATCAGATATGTACGCTTTTATTTTGGGCAATCTGCTCGGGGGCCCAATAGATCGTGAGAGTGACACTCTCTGCGCTAGACTTGCCAACATGACCTGCCCATTACGCCTCGGCAGCCAAGATTTGCAAAACTCTCAGCCAAAGGGCTGACTTCCCGGAATCGTCATAAGAATGCGCGACATGATCTGACCTAAGAATGGAGAAAGCCACAGGTTCTGGTTGCTATGTCGTCCAAACGATTGGTTGAGGCACATGTGCCTGCTGCGCCGCTGCAGCTGAACTTCCTCTTGAAGATGAATGGATGCCTGGGATTGCATGCAGTGATGCGAAGTTGATTATCCGCACCTGGTGAAGAAGTGCAGTGACTAGGAGAGACATGGGCGGAACTTCGGTGTATCACGATGTCTCCATCGTTGCCGCTAACCGCAGACCCCCAGGTAAGAATTTTCTTCCATTGGTCTGCTCGGCTCTGACGAAGTCCGACCCGTTTTGAGGCTCCGGAATAATAAGATAAAGTGTGCAAGAGGTCTTCGGGGGTGGTGTCGTATGATCCTTCGGCACTTCCAAAGTCCCAAACATATTACTCACAGATTTCTGTGCCCAATACTGGACCCATTACGCCTGAGTTCTGTCATCAATCGCCATTACAGAAGTTTCGGTACTTTCATTCAACTTGAACAGCATGGGGACGAACTATGACTCTTCAAGGCCTGTACCCGCTGATGATCAAGGTACAGCAACGGGACTCTATGAGCCAATCGCTATTATCGGCATGGGAGTACGGCTCCCCGGACATGTTCATACCCCAGCAGACTACTGGGACCTTCTAGTCAATGGCAGAAGTGGACGGTGCCGCGTTCCAAAGAGTCGATACAATGCCGAGGCCTGGTATGGTCCGGGCAGACCCAATCATGTCCCAACGGAGTTTGGCTACTTCCTCGAGGAACTGAACCTAGCGCATGTGGATCCTAGCTTCTGGTCTTTCACAAAACAGGAAGCTGAGCGCATGGATCCTCGTCAGCGACTCTTTCTTGAAGTTGCTTACGAGGCTCTTCAAAGTTCTGGTGACACAAAGTTCAGGGGTGCCGATGTTGGTGTCTATGTTGGCACCATGGGCGAAGACTGGAGTCAGCTTGAGTCTCGCGACGAGCAGAGCCTCGAGCAAGTTCGACCTGATGTATACGGAGATTATATCCTTGCAAATAGGGCCTCGTACGAATTCGACTTGACCGGACCGAGGTGAGTACCAGACTGCGAGCTTTTATAAACTATGTGAGCTAACACTCATATCTAGTGTTGTAGTTCGCACCGCTTGTTCTGCCTCTCTTGTTGCACTGCATATGGCATGCAGAGACCTGCATGGAGGCGATTGCACCTCTGCTATAGTTGGCGGCGTCAACCTCATTCTTACTCCAAAGGATACGACAGTCATGCATCAACAGGGTGTGCTGTCTCCGACGGCTGCTTGTAAAAGCTTTGATGCTGGCGCTGATGGTTTCGCAAGAGGAGAAGGCGTCTCTGCAGTCTACATTAAAAAGCTTTCGGATGCCGTGCGAGATGGCGATCCCATCCGGGCGGTCATTAGGTCCACATGCTTGTCCGGCAATGGGAGAACCGCGGGTCTTACTACACCAAGTTCCCAAAGCCATGAGAGACTGATGAGACGAGGGCATCGGATAGCTGGTATTACGGACTTGTCGAAGACTGCGATGGTTGAGTGTCATGGAACTGGAACCTCTGTAAGTCACACTGCTCTACCATTCTGAGTATGAAAGTGTCGAGCTGACGGTCTTGGCCAACCTATAGGTGGGCGACCCTATTGAGGTCGGCGCGGTTGCCAACATCTGGGGAGATCACGGCATCTACATCGGATCGGTCAGCTAAGCGTGGTCACAGAGTAACGTCTAATACTGATATCAGCCCTAGGTCAAACCCAATATTGGTCATGGCGAAGGTGCGTCGGGGTTATCTAGCATCATTAAAATGGTACTAGCATTGGAGAACTCGACAATCCCACCTAATATCAACTTCACGACGCCGAATGCAGGAAGTAAGCTCATTCCATGCAAGAATGAAGACGTTATAGATGCTGATATGTGGATCTAGTTCCATGGGAACGCGCTAGACTGAAGGTGCCAACAACACCTTTGCCTTGGCCATCAGACAGACTCGAGCGAGCTTCTGTCAACAGTTTTGGTATAGGCGGCTCTAATGCTCACGTCAGTAGTTCCATGTCGAATTCTCTAGTGGGATTCTTACCGTGAATTTAGGTTTTGCTTGAGTCGGCTGCCTGTTTTGGCGTGCAACCCTCTCGCCGTGTTAACGACCAGAACCTCAGAACTTCCAATCATCATCTCCTCACCTTCTCTGCGCGCCATATAGACTCGGTCAGTCGTTTAGCATCAGATGTCCAACGATATCTGGATCGAAAACCTCAACTCCTGGGAGATGTGGCCTGGTCTCTGAACACTCGACGAGAGGCCCACACGCATCGCGCATTCTGTATAACAAACGCCAATGGCCCCTTCCAGATGTCCTCGATCACCAAGCGAAACGATAACCCGCCAAGCCTGATTTGGGTGTTCACAGGACAGGGAGCTCAGTGGGCTCAAATGGGGAAAGAGCTGCTTCAGCAGAATGTTCTAGTTCAACAGACTATCAGTCGCCTGGACAGCGTGCTGGCAAGCCTGTCTGATCCCCCGCAATGGAAATTGAAAGGTAATATGTCGTCTTGAAATAGGACACGCTCCAATGCTGATCAAATCAGATCTACTTCTAGCACCCAAAGATCAGAGCAGACTTGCCGAGGCAGAATTCTCACAGCCATGTCTCGTTGCCATCCAGGTCGCTCTTGTTGATTTGATCAGGTCATGGGGAGTCACACCCGATGCCGTTGTTGGACATTCTTCGGGAGAAACCGCGGCCGCTTATGCAAGTGGAGCAATTACAGCTGAAGATGCCATTCGTATCGCATACCACCGAGGTCAGATTACCCTGCTCATCAAAGCCGCCCACAAAGGCTCCATGGCCGCAGTCGGATTTGGTCCAAGTCAGGTTCAGAAGTTTCTCCGCCCAGGTGTTATGATCGGCTGTGAGAACTCACCCGCCAGCGTGACGTTGTCTGGTGAGGCAGATGTGCTTGAGGACGTGGTGAAAGACATCATGGCCGAACAATCTGGAGTGCTCGCACGGAGCCTTCATGTTGAGTGCGGGTATCATTCGCGTGAGTTAAATGCTACTTACTTCTTTCCAGCCATACTGACAGATATCCCCGGCAGAACATATGAAAACGGCAGAGATGGACTTTACACGACGATTGGAGGGGTGGTTGCAGCCAATTCAACCGAACATCCCATTTTACTCGTCGGTCACAGGCACACTGAACAACGATATGTCTCACTCATACTGGGTGCGAAACGTGGTCTCTCCAGTTCTATTCAGCACAGCAGTTGAGTCTGTTCTCACCGATTTCAAGTCAGCAGCTTTCGTCGAGATAGGTCCACATTCCGCCCTCGCTGGCCCTATACGGCAGATCTTGCACACCAAGGGTCAGGTCGCTCAGTATGTCCCGACCTTAGTCCGCAATGAAGATGCGGTATCCTGTGTTTTGAAGACCGCAGGAGAGCTGTGGTCAGTTGGCGCTAGGATTGAGCTCGCCGCAGTGACACCAGCCGAGGAGTTTCTGAAAGATCTACCAACATACCCTTGGCACTATGACAAAGAGTATTGGGTCGAGAGTAGACTTTCTCGATCCTGGCGTCTGCGGAAGTTTGACCATCAC
The DNA here is from genome assembly GCA_025328345.1 of Colletotrichum sp. SAR11_59. NCBI lineage: Eukaryota > Fungi > Ascomycota > Sordariomycetes > Glomerellales > Glomerellaceae > Colletotrichum > Colletotrichum sp. SAR11_59. The sequence continues at coordinate 23,901 of JAKMXC010000047.1, forward strand.
GAGCTGTTGGGCACTCGGGTTGAGGAGATCTCCGATGCTTGTCCTGCCTGGAGATGCAATCTCAGAGTCGAGGATGTTCCGTGGATCCGAGATCATATGATTCTCGGAGAGAACGTATTTCCTGCAGCAGGATTTGTGTCCATGATCGGGGAAGCGTTGAAGCAACTGAAAGGGTCCGTCAACTACACCCTCGGGCATGTCACGTTTGATTCCGCTTTGGTGCTGAACGACTGTCCAGTCGAGCTCGTCACTGTTCTCAATCCTCCGCCACCCACGCCGTATCTGGATTCGGAATGGTACGAGTTCTCGATCTCTTCGCTTAGTGAAGGCGGTGACACTTGGGTCAGACATGTCACGGGCGAGTGCAAAGCTGGCTCTGATTCAGGCCACCAGGCCCCAGAAGTTGTGAAACTTCCCCGCAAGGTCTCCTTGGACTCCTTCTACAGTACCTGGAAGAGGTTTGGACTGGAATACGGTGCCAGGTTCCGCAACCTTGCCGATGCTAGCTCCCATGTTACCGAACCGACAGCCATTGCATCTCTGCAAACGGAATTATCAGACTACGAAATGGCATCCTACGCCATTCACCCCACAGCTCTTGATTCGAGCATGCATTTTGCGATGGTCGCATCATGTCGTGGTCTTACCAAAAACTTCAAGCAGATGGCGATTCCTACATACATCGAGGAATTGTATGTTAGCAGACCATCAGGAAAGATACACCTCGAAGCGACAGCGACTGAGAACTCGTCGATGAAATTATCAAGCTACATCACTGGAGTATCTGATGGTGAAACTGTCATTGACATCAGAGGTCTTGAGGTGGAGCCTGTTGCTGGTAGCTCTGCCATCCAGGCCGAGGATCCCCATGCCGGCGCTATTGTGGAATGGAAACCCGACATTGACTTCCTAGACCCTTCTCTTATTGTTCGTCACCAAGACCTTGGTTCTTGCACCAGAAGCCTGGAGAAGCTGGTGTTGGCATGTATTGTGGAGTCTAGAGCGCAATTGCAGTTCCTCCCGGCAACGCAACCACATTTCGTCGACTTCAAGAGCTGGCTGGATGCAACATACCGACAGGCTGTGGCTGGAGAACACCAAGATCTTGCCAGTGCATTTGATATCGCACACACCACTCCTCAGTTGAGACAGGGGCTCATCGCAGACATGCTAGAAGCTTGCAAGGGCACATCCACGGAAAGCCTTGCGCTGGCCGTCCATCGTGTGTACACGAATGCTGCGGCGTGCTTCACTGGCAGGCCAGACGCTATGAAGGCCATAGATTCTGCCATTTCAATGGCTCAAGGTGTGGAAACTCTCAGCGACATCGATCTCACATCTTTCCTTCAACTTTCGGGTCACAAGAGGCCGAACATGAACATTCTACAAATGGGTGGTCCCAATGACACTGCCGCTACCATCAACAAGATATTGTCAGCTCTTTCATCTGATACCTTTGGCGACCGTCTCTATGGAAACTACGTCTATGCCTGCACATCATCAGAGCCTTCCACTCGGGTGCAGGACTGTTTACGAAATTTCCCTGCTGCCAAGTACAGTAACCTCAATACTGATGCTGACTTTACATCTCAGGGATTCAGAAACGAGTCATTTGATATTATACTTGTTTATGATGGAGCATCATCTTCGGGAACCAATTTGAAGAAGATGCGCAAATTGCTGAAGTCTACGGGGCGCATAATACTCGGGCAGACAAATTCGGCATCAAGAACTCTCCAATATGTCACGGGCCTTCTACCACAGTTGAATTCGTTGTCGGAGAATCTGGAACAAGAGCATTATCTTCGAGACCAGCTACAGCATGCTGGCTTCGATGGTAGTTCGGCCGCTACGCTCTTGGGCGATTATTCACGCATGACCATCGCCCACCCTTTCTCGGACCACTGGAAGACTGACCGAATCAGCATCATCTGCGAGGACCCAGCCCATCATTTGGTCAAAGACGCAACGGAGGCTCTTCGTGGGCTCGGTGTAGATCTCGACTTCGTCGTCCTAGGCGAGGAACTGCCATGGGGACAGCCAGTCGTGAGCCTCATGGATCTTGAGGGCCCTTTCATCCATGGAATGTCACAGCAGGGATGGAAAGATCTCAAGAAGACCATTCTTTCGGCACAAGATGAGAAGGTGCTGTGGGTGACCGGGGCTTGCCAAATCGAATGCAAGAATCCGAATTATTCTCTGGTATTGGGCATCGCCCGAACTCTTCGCAGGGAACTTTCGATGGATTTTGTTTCCTTGGAGCTTGAGTCATTTGACGCCAATGGCTGGAAAGCTATGCATTCCGTCCTCACTAGCTTCGGACAGCGTATCACTGGAGGTGACGTGGATCCAGAGTCGGAGTACGTGTTTTCACAAGGCTTGCTTCACATCAGTCGCTTCCATTCAGTCGAAGTCTCGAAGCTCTTGCAAGAGTCGAGTGAAGCCTCCAGTGAAGAGATTCGGGGTCACGAAGGGTTTTCTCCAATGTCTGAGGCCGATGTGTTAGACAATTGCCATCTCCCGGCCAGCTCATTGATACCGTCCATGACCTGCCGTTCGGATCGAACCTATGTTTTTGTCGGTGGGCTCGGCGGGCTCGGCCAGGCCACGGCAAGATTTCTTGTCGAGCGAGGAGCCAGAGAGCTCGTTTTCTTTTCGAGGTCAGCTGAGCAGTCAGCTAAGGATCATCCTGAGTATTTTGAAGAATTGAGGGCTCTCGGATGTACTGTCCAAGCGATCTCTGGGAGTGTCAATGCCATCGACGATGTTGCGAAAATGGTTCACTCAGCAAACCGTCCGATCGCTGGGTTGCTACAAGCAGCTATGGTTCTCCAGGTACGCTTACCCTTCGTATTTCCAATGCCGCCAAAAGTGATCGAAACTGACAACCTACACTACAGGATACCAACATCACCGACATGACCTTTGAACAGTGGCAAACAACAGTTGACCCGAAGGTGCAGGGGACTTGGAATCTCCACAATTCTTTGCAGCAGCACCAAAGCGAGCCCCTTGACTTCTTCTTTCTTTTCAGTTCGCTCTCGGGCCTTGGAGGCCAGATCGGCCAGGCAAACTATGCAGCAGGAAATGCCTTCCTTGACGCCTTCGTGCAGTATCGCCACTCGAAGGGACTGGCTTGCTCAGTTCTTGACATCGGCATCATGGAAGATATTGGTGTCTTAGCGAGGGAGCAGAATCGTCTTGAAGCCCTGCGGGCAACGAAGCAACATTGCCTGCACGAACAGGACCTTCTTGGTGCTTTGGAGTTGATGCTCAGACGATCTCAGCCAGTATCCGAAGAAGAGACTCGCGCTATTCAAAACGTCACTAGCTTCTCAAGTCGCGGTCAAGTTGCCGTCGGCATGAGGTCATCAGCCATCTCCAGCAACCGAAACGGATGGCAGAAAGACCCACGCTCAGGATTCCTGTCAAATACAAGACTGACGGGAGGAACTGAGAGAGAGGAGAAAGAGGGAATCACTTTGAAGGATTTCTTGAGAAGAAGTCACCTGGATCCGTTGCATCTTGAATCAGACAATGCAAGGGCATTTCTGGCTAAAGAGATTGGTGGGGCGTTGCAGGGTTTCGGCATGAGAGAGGATGAAGAGGTTGATCTGTCACGACCCTTGCAGACGGACTCTATGGTGACGGTGGAGCTCCGCAACTGGATCCGGCAGCAGATGGGTGTTTCTTTAACAGTCGTGGAGTTGCGGAGTGCGGAGAGTATTTTTGCACTGGGGGAAATGGCTGCAGCCAGGCTTTTGACTGTGGGCGACAGGAACACATAGTGAGTTTCTCTTGAAGCCATTTTCCATGTAAGATACGGCCAGGCTCAACTAGGGCTCACTTAGAATTTATCCGTGGCATCCAAGATGGAATGGTTCTCATACACCGCCACTGTTTAGCGGTATTAGGAGCGACGCAAGTCATACCGCAACTGTGAAGGCAGACAATTGACGAGGGGCTTTATATCATACTTTCTGGCGCAATTGGGATTCTAGTCAATACGGGCTTTACTACCTTCTTTCACCGACTCGAGATGCCACTCGCAACCCGAGAATGCTTACGGCCCCCGCAGTTTCAGTCGAGATTGCATGATACATTATCCCACCGGGTGTCACTGAACTACAGTCCACCGCGTGCGGAGCTCCAACTAATCAGAGTAGATAGAAAATTTCTCCGGTAGCTAATCGAAAACCATGTAGCCAGGAGAAATTAGAGAAAATCGGAGGTTCCTTAAACTGCAGCCCACTGGCACCCGATGGGATGACTAGGGAAGCTGTGATTCCTTGTTGCAGTCCTTGACTGAACTTAGTGCCTCTCGTCTTCGAGGAGACTGATACCCAGAAAAATAAACTTTGTTCAGTATTGCGCTCGAGATTCGGAAATAAGGCCATCAACCTGGACTCCTGTCATTCATAAGTCAAGCAAAGTTCTGTTCGCCGTGAGTCTGATCCTATGTATGCCGTCCACGACAATAATAATAGACTGAGGAGATCGAACACCTCGAACAGGGAATAACGTCGATGTAGTCTTGACTACGTAGCTCAACAATCAGTACAATTGAATATCGTCAGGTATACGGCAAAGGACTGAAAATAGATTCCATCCGGTTGGCGGTAGTCCATCGCCGAGCAAAGTGCGGTGAAGTTTTGAGTCGACTCGACTGAATCATGCTGAAGTTAACAATGTTGAGTGGGGCCTCGAAAATTGATTAATCATGGCATCATTGAAACTTGATCTTCTTATCCCAACCCTCGCATGAATAATTGTGGAGTAGTTAACCTCATACCGATCATTTCGAGAGACTGGTGCCACACTTTTGAAGCCCGACATTCTACTTTGAGTCTCTCAACATTATTTAACCACAGGCAATTCCCAGCTCTAGTTTGGTTGCCATTCTCAACACTACTGTCTTCGTTTCATTCATCTCTACGTCGTCTCACAGACTCCATACCTTCGACCACAAGATGCAGTTCAACGCTATTCTCCTCGCCCTCGGCCTGTTGAGCGCTACTGCTTCCGCTGAGACCATTCTCGGATGCTGGAACGGCCGATTCACCTGCGCCGGCGCTTGTATCAACAAGGGCGAGTGCAAAGAAATCCAGAGCAGCGACAACGCCTGGTGCTGCGTTGTTTGATGTAAAGAGCGACATGTTGCCATATCCGGAAAATCGTGAGTGAAGGCAAGCAAGATCAACAGATGACGGACAAAGGCTAACAGTTCTCACAATGCTCAGGGCCCCCAGTCAGTGTCATATGAGCCGTGTTGTGGAATTGATGAATTGGCAGGCTGATTTGGCGCTGCGAAACTACCTACCGAATAAGAAAGCGATACTGTACTTAGTTAACTGCTATTACAGTCTCTAAATCTCGTATTGAAGGCTGCTTCTGATGCAACTTGACAACTAGTGAATTCTGCGAGCCATTATTCCCAAGACACCCAAAGTTTCGAAGTTGAGATATACTCCATCGTTCTGAAATTCTCGTGTCTATGTTACAACTAAAAGTTTCCTTTGACTTTGATGATGGGATACTGGTAGTAATAAGTAGGAAGACAGCGAAGACAGCGATAGCAATGGTAACAACGATGATAACAAAAACGACGATAGACGACAGCGACAAATAATAAGAAAAGACGATAACAATAAGAACGGCGACAACAACAACAAAGGACACAACAGCAATAAGTGTAATAACAAGAGCGAGGATCTTACAGGTAGTTGTCCAACCGGTTGGCTAGAAATATCCGCCTGGGTAGCAAAACCCATTCCTTTTTGCATCTCTGCAAGTTTCGTATAAACCCTCGTATTGAATAATCTGGATAGGAAGTTCTTGCACTCTAGATTCAAATATGCAGTCATCGGAGCAATGTCAAAATTGCACTCCATAGGGCTGGCCTGGGCGGATCCAATTTGAACTCAACTGTCACTCACAAAGTCGATCTGCTCATGTCAATAAAAATCCATCTCTATGAACCCGTCTTTAACGTGTACTTCCTATCATTTGAGCTCGAACCTGCTAAAGGATCTGCACTCCGACACTGGGGTGGGAATCACCAGTCCCGACGTCCCGGGACTCATCAGAACACTCACTGTGGAGAAGGCGATGGAGCACCGATCATGATCCACAATGTCCCGCATCAGCGGAGGAGGGGAAGACAGTGTTGGAGTTGAGAGAAAGGCCTAACTCATACGGTTTAACAATTCGGAATTCATTCAAATTTAGCAAGAAACGAGGTGAGACTGACAGGATGTTGAGGCGCAATCGAGTGACAGTTTCTCGTCAACCAATAACCCTTGGTGTTTTCGGCCCGCGAGCCCGTTCGTGCCCGACATCTTACAGGGACAACCGCAAATTTCGATATCTATCGCGTTGGGCTCTGATGAAATATCGTGATCTTCAACAGGGTGCGAGCGTGGGGGGCATCAGGCGATTTGGATGAATATTTTGCAGCTCTCGGGGCACAATTCCGAGCGGTACTGTTGATTGGCCGCTGCAATGTTTTCACAAACGCTGCAAATTCCTTCTCAACGGCTCAATAAGACATGTGATAGCGAACCAATCTTCCAAGAGAACCACGTGGCAAGGGTATCGCAGGATGTTTTAGCTCAGAGAAATCTGCAATTGCTGGAGAATGTTCCGATTGGTTTTGGAAATAGCGGTGGCCTTTCAAAAATATGTGATGCGATGCAAGTTCATCGTGGTGCATCGCAGTGTGACAGTCGCCCAAGACGTGGCGGCGCGCAAAAGGGTTCTGATCGACAGGGAACCAGACGGGCTTTGGGTGCTTAAATCAGGGCAGTGAGCACCTGGAAGCAAGATAAGGTGGGATACCTACCGTCCAGAGAGTCTGGATCCTTGTGAAAGTCTTGCAAGTGGACCCCGATGACGGCTGTGAGAGCGGAACCTGTGCCGGACATTCGAATTCATGAGTCGGTTTTCAGCATTTTTGAAGCTCATTCAGCCCTATGAAAATTTCAAATTGGCGATATCGCAGCCTGAAATGGTCTGTGAACCCCCATGCCAAGCTATCTAAAAGCTTTTCTGTCAACGAGGGCTGTTCGAGCAACTCATCGGACCCCATGTCCAGACTGTTCTACAAGATTAGATAATCTCGAGTTTCCCACAACTCCATGACTGGAGAAACTTTGAGTAGGATTAGCGCGCAAAAGCTGTGGAAACTCTGTGGAGCATCACGACATGTGAATCGCCTGAGGTCGGGAGCAGAGTCTGCCATGTGGCGAACAGCGCCCAACTGATAAGGATTTATTTGACATCACTGCAACCTTTGTGAGAGCCCTCGGAAGATGGCCGCACTGTTTCACACACCGCATTTGAGCGTATTTGAACGACGACTGCCCATGACCCTTTACAGCATCGTCAGTTTTCGCCGTTGACGTTGATCCTGTCTTTTTGTCTCGGAAATTCCAGCTTTTTGCTCGGAGACAACAACTCAAGATGACGCACGAGAAGCACTCCCTCGACACCCGCCGTGTCTCTGTCGATGCGGACGGCGAGTCTCTCGGTCGCCGTACCTCAGCACTCGAAGAAGTCCCTACCTTCGTCCCGCCGCCCGGTTTCCCAGGTCTTCCTATTACTCGACGCAGGAGCACCGTCTCGCAGACTTCGCGAGTCACCTTTGAGCATGAGCGCCCGGATGATATGGAGGAACTCGTTCTGAGTGCCTCTGCCCTGAGCCGTCACCGGTCGCGAGACAGGCGTGAGTCTCAAGACCACGTCTTCGAGCTTCCTGCATTCCCTCGCGCGGCCAAGCCTGGTCCCGTCAGCACTATTCGAGAAGTCCCCTCCGAGTTTACGACACCGCAGTCGACGCGGCCGCCATCTCCAGTCTCCGGCTTTGCCTCAGGACCGCCATCCCCAGGAGAGAGGTCCGGTACCCAGACAACGGCCGAATACGAAATCGGCGCGGGGCAAGCGTACCCAGACGTCGGCACTGTCGCTTCCTTCCGCGGAGCGATCGTACTTCTCTGCACCTGCGGAGCACAACTGATGGACAACGTTTTCATGTAAGTCTTGGTCGGGAAAGGTATCAGAGAGAAGGTACTGACTATTTAACAGGACAGGCGTGAATATCGCTCTTCCAGCTATCCAGAAAGACTTTGACGTCAAGAGCGGGGAGCTGCAGTGGCTTATCTCGGCTTACACCTTGACTTTCGGCGGCTTCCTGCTGTTGTCCGGAGTTCTGGCCGATCGCTTCGGAAGAAAATTGATTTTCTGCTCTGGCATGGCGACTTTGAGCATTTGGACTATTGCCAACGGTTTCGCGACCTCATTCATACAGCTCTCCATCTTCCGAGCCCTACAGGGCATCGGCGCCGCCATGACAGTACCGTCGGCGGTCGGCATCATCAGCAACTACTTCGTTGCCAAGGACCGAACTCTCGCTCTGACGATCTTTGGTGCCGCTGGAGCTGTTGGATTCTGCCTAGGCTTAATCTTCGGAGGGTTCTTGACATCGTCACTGGGATGGAGGTACATCTTCTACATCCCAGTCGCGGTCACCGGCACCCTCGGTACGATTGGATGGTTCTTCCTCCCCAAGGACCTTATGGAGGGTACTTCGCGCCCCAAGCTTGACTTTGTCGGTGCTGGTCTCTCAACTGCCGGACTTATTTTGCTCAGCTTCGTGCTCTCCAGTGGCGGCGAGTACGGTTGGGGCAAAGCTTTCATCATCGCCCTGCTCATTGTTAGCATTGCCATGATTGTTGCCTTCACCTACGTTGAGAAGAAGGTTGCCAACCCCATCATGCCACTTTCACTGTGGAAACTGGAGAACTTTGCTGCTCTATGGATCGGCGGATTCGGTAAGTCTAGCATCTCCAGCATTCGGACTATCGATTCAGAGACATATGCTAACCCCGGGACAGTCATGTACGGCGGATACCAGACGACCATCTACTACACGACCCTTATTGCGCAGGAAGTGAACAAGCTCAGCGCCGGCCAGACTGCACTTCGTTTCCTCCCCATGGGCGCCACAGGCTTCATCTTCAGCCTTTCCATGTCTCGCATGCTGGAGATCTTCAACCCAAAGTGGCTTCTCGCTGTGGGCATGGCTATCTGCGCCATCGCGCCAGTGCCTGCGGCGCTCATGAGGGATGACGACCTCAACTTCTGGAAGCATATCTTTCCTACAACTGTCATCGGTGTCGCTGGAACGACAATCGTGTACTGCACTATCACCGTCGTTCTCCTGGCTTCAGTTCCAGTGAACGTCAAGAGTCTCTGCGGCGGTATGATCAACACCGCATTCCAAATCGGCAGTGGGTTTGGGCTTGCGGTTGCAAGCGCAGTTGTGCAGGCGGTCGACACAAAGAACGGACATGGTATCTTGCAACAATACGGAACCGGTTTATGGTGCTGCGTTGGTTTTGCCGGTGTTGGTGTTGTTGCGAGTATCTTCGGGGTTAAGGACGTTGGCAGAGTCGTCAACGGTCCTGTGATGGCGCACTAATTCATGACTGAAACGACTTGATACGAAGGATAGATGGACACCAAAAGTTTAACATTGATGATTATATGGGTAATTGGTTATAGACTTGAGATATAATTCAGGGAGACGCGACAGCACGCCGTCAAGGAGCGCGGAATTATTTTATGGATAGAATGCGAATATTAGACTTGCGATAATAGAGGCCTGACTTTGACTTCATCATGTTGCATATTCCACTTCAGTGTCTGAGACCGCGGTTATTATCGCTGTCGCTTGACTCGAGCAAGCTGATGACGTGCCTGTGAATTCTCCGGTGCCCGGCCCTGGCTCCCGGTCCGGCCCGCCGGAAATCTTATGAGCCTGGGCCGCGCCCCACCCCGGGCCGACTCGGTGTATCCTCGGGCGCTCGGCAGGGTGCCACTTGCGGTTTGTTTCTAATCGTAGCGGTAGGGTCGCATTGAAATGTTCACGAGAACGAGTGTAACCGAGTCTCTTGTTTCTCTTCTTTGCATGTGAGACGTTGTCTGATTGATTACCAACAAAGCTTATTGTTGCATAAAGACGTTGGCGTTCTGGACCGCCCAACCAACAGCACCCTACTGAAGCAACACCCAAACAACATTGTAATCAGAGTTTATGCGAGGCCACCAACGCCTAATATTGAGTCTGCCACGTATCATTGAGGATACTTTGGTCAAATGTCGGAAGGCACCCATTGAAGTCTCACTGACTTGTCGATGACACATCCCTTACGGATTACTCTGTCTGAAAACAAATTGAAGTCTTCATTGTCTCATTACTAAAACGAAAAGTAGGTGCATACTGCCCAGGTATCATTCGCGCTTCCCATGCTCCCAATGGTTCCAAAAGTCCGGTCTACCGAAATGTATCAAGCTCTATGGAGCTCTTGCTGTCGCCTGCAGGTGGCATTCTCTCGTGCCGTACCCTGACTTCTTCTGTTTTCATAATGCCTCGCGGCGTAGTCTGACCGCTTTCCACATCTTGCAAGGCTTCTTGTGATTCTTGCCATCCTGTCGTCGACATGACAACGACCGAGTTCCGTCCGTAATGGGTTCCCTGTCCGTATCGCTTCGTCCTCGCCGTCTTTGCCGTTTCAAGTGCATTCGTCTGTGACCTACTCCGTCCATAACTTCTCGAGGCGGACTTCAGCTCGCGGTACAGCATTCTCCTATGTAGACATTAGCAAATGGTGCAGTAAAACGGTGCGTTGTGTACTCACAGGACAGGAATTGAGACAGCCATGATGGAGGCGGCAGGTTCAGTCAAGGTCCAGATAGTGAGGTCGACACGATCGTATGTGATATCCGTGCTAGTCATTGATACGACCAGAACAGCTTTTACGATTCCGCAAGCTCCGGCACTGAAACCTGTCAGCTTTTCTATCCGCGAGATCCGGATCAGAGAACTTACATAGCACCCAGGCTCATGGCGATGGCAACACCGAGTCTCTCACGACGTCTCATGGTTGCCCTCATCAGAATCGGCCAGGGCAGAAAGGCCAACACAAAGTCGAGGACGGCTGAATAATCTGAATGGACTTTTGTCAGCTTTGTTACGGCACAATGAAGTGATCTCGTGGCCATAGTCATCAACTTACATGCTGCGAAGAGCTGGTATCGAACCAACTTGGTCTTATCCCAGCATGTTCCGGGGACACTGCCATCCCAGACCTTCTCCAGGGGTGTGCATTTGGCGAACCCAAATATCCAGATTAGGTTCATCGAGATGTTGATCGACACGATGACGAAAATCAAGAAGTACTTTGTCCAGTTGTTGGCTACGATCCGGTATAGCGTGAGGGCGAAGGACGATTTGCTCGTTGTCGTCGCGATGATTCCGAAGGTGGCGACCAGGATCGTGAACAGGTTGATCTCTTTTCGGTTTTCATCGCTGATGGTCCATATGTGGCGACCAAACCCCAACGACACGATGTAAGAGTTGATGGAAACGGAAATCGCCAGCGCAGCCTTTACATACAGCACAATTAGGTTGGTTCGTTCGTGATGAGAGATGCGAGGAGAAGAATGGCACACATACCCAAGAGCCAATGAGCAAGTGATCGTCCCACCAAAGTCCCCTACCACGCCATATCTTGCAGTATATTCTGAGGAATAGTAGTATGGCGCTTGCGCCTACCAACGACCAAGTTGCGGCAAGTAGCCGGCCGCCTCTATCGTCGACCATCGTCGGCTTTGCGGCACAAGCCCCAGGGCCACAGTTTTCTGTGGACAAAAGCTTGAGTTGAAAATCGTCAAATCTCGCAAGAGTTCAACCAACAGCCCCCAACAGCAGAAGTGCACCGCACCCTCATAATATGGAAACCAGCATATTCGTAAGTTTTTCTGATCAGCGCTCCTTGCAAGGGTATAACCCAGGCACAACAAAGGTTCCCTCCCCGAGGAGAACAGCTGGTTTAGTGGTTTTTGGGAAAGACGTCCCCGACTCTTGTCGCGCTATGTGCCCCCCTCGAAACCAGGGCGAAAGTTACAATCATGTGTGTGCGCTAGGGCGAGCCGAGTCGTCCCAGTTGAGATACGGAGTTCGGATGGACGTTCAGTCTCCCGCTTTCCTGCCCCGATTTGTCGGCCGACTAGCTATCTGCTTGAACGTCGCCCTGCAGGCTGTAGGGGGGTGCAACCTCAAGGGTGACGGTGGGCAGATGGGAGATTGGCAGTCGCACACGAAACTCCCAACATGCATTTGCATCCTTCCATGGCTTCTTCACACCACTTCACTAGACTACCGGCATGTTGGGCCACCAAATCAAGTACTGTGGCGTTGCAAAAGCCGGATTGTACGGAGACGGAGATTCGGCAAACGCGTCGGCTTCGGCTCGCTACTCGGTTGATCTTACCAACGAGTAATTCTTGCTTTTTTCTTCTTTCTTTCTCATCAGCCATCGAGATGTCATTCCGTTCACCCGGAAAATTTCTTGCAACCAACAACATTCTCCGGCAGTCTGCATGCGATATTTCCTTTTTTCTTTGTTCTGCAACACGAGATTCCCACCTGCATCAGGCAACAATTTCCACGCCAACGCAACCCAGCTGAAGACTCCGCCCTTTTCTTCTTCTCCAAAGATCACGCCAGGCCAAGAGATCCCAGCCTTACATACTAGCTGGGGTAAACCTTCTAGCGTCGAACTCAAATGATGTGGATCAAACGGGGCGAGATCCCATTCGTGCGACTGTGGGATTCCCCCGGTTATACATGAACCGGGGCTTCTAGACTCAGTTAACCGAGGTCATCAAGTTGGAAGTCATTAGCCGTTGACCAACGGGCGAAGGTGGCTAGACGGTAGTGTAGTCTCACCATTTTGCTATGCTAAGCCGAAACCAGCAACGCTTGGCCGATGGTCCGCAAGAAGTTGGAATGACGCTAGACACCAACAGCATGCAATTACGAGATGAGATTAAGGGCCACGAATGCAAGCTGGCAGCAACGACGAACCCTCATGGGGGCCATGCGAGCTCTTCGCAATCTGGGTAGGGAAAATCATGCACACGGCCTGCAAAGGCTCGTGGTTCTCCCCGATCCCCGGACCCCAAAGGACACCCCGAGGGGCAGAGGAAGGGGCTAGATGGTGTCATGGGAGTATATTCGATCTAGGGTTCATCGATAGTCCCACGACCGATCGGTGATTACTATCCCAATTAGCACCTAGTAGCGACGCCGTCGCAACCGTTAGTCTCTAGGCAATGTCGGGAGAAGTCGTCGACCGTTGGATGGCGATGAGGCAATTAGTTGACAAAATGCCACGACTGGCTGCCGACCCCTTGCCTCCCGGCTAGCTCGACAACGTGCAGCTCTGCAGGTTCAAAATCAGTTCTTCTGCGATTGACATGAGACGCGCCGTTTTCAGCCACCTGCCACCCTCCTCATCTTTTTGACTTCTAGAAGCCTTTCTTCGAGCCCTTCGACGACGTTGAAACTGCCCAGAATGCGTCCAAACGCAATTAACCTTCTTCTGGTGCTCCTGTCGGGCTTTGACCTGTCCGAGTGCTTCCCGGGTCACCATGACGTTTCGCCTCCTTCCGTGCGTCTGTCCAATGGAACGTATGTTGGTGTCCGGAACGAGGAGTACGCTCAGGACTTCTTCTTGGGCATCCCATATGCGCAGCCCCCCATTGGCTCCCTTCGCTATGCAGCACCTCAGCCGCTGAACTCTTCGTTTGAGGAGACGAGGAACGCTACCGAATATGGATGGATGTGCATTGGGTATGGTTCAGATACTGCCAACCTGGGCAACCCAGTCTCAGAGGACTGCTTGACGATCAACATCGTCCGTCCGGCCGGCACGAAGCCTGGAGATGACCTCCCCGTAGGTATCTGGGTTCACGGAGGCGTAAGTAAACTTCTTCCCAACTTGAGACGACGGCCATCACTGACTCTCACCTCGGCAGAGTTACGTCAACGGCGGCTCTCGCGACCCGAGATACAACCTTAGCTACATCGTCGAGCAGTCCGTCAAGGAGAACAAGCCCATCATCGCTGCCAGCATCAACTATCGTCTCTCCTACTGGGGCTTCCTCTTCAGCCAGGAACTTCAGAACGATGGCGCAGGCAACATCGGCTTCAGGGACCAGCGCTTGGCTTTGCGATGGCTTCAAGAGAACATTTCCCCCTTCGGCGGCAGCCCTGAGAAAGTCACCATCTGGGGCGAGTCGGCCGGCGCACGGTCATTGGGTATGCAGCTCATTGCCTATGATGGACAACATGACAACCTTTTCCGCAGCGCCATCCTCGAGAGTGGTAGCTCTGTCGCCAAGTTCGTCGGCGCTGATGCCTGGCAGCCGTACTTCGAGGCACTCTTGGCCAAGACTGGATGCGTGGATGCTAGCGACCGTCTGGCCTGCGTGCGCGCGCTCCCATGGCAGACCCTCAACGCCATCTTCAACGGCACCAACCCTTTGAGCGTCACCGCACCTACGATCAGCGCTGTCATTGACGGCGACTTCATTAGCGACAAGGCCACGACGCTTCTTGCCGAGGGCAAATTCGCTCCCGTTCCGCTCCTTCTCGGCAACAACTTTGACGAGGGCACGGGCTACGCCAAACAGGGCATCAACACCACGGAGCAGTTCGAGTCGTGGCTCGCTAGCAGTCTGCTGGTCGACTCCACACAGATCGCCGCTCTCAAGGAGTTGTACCCTGATGACCCCGCCGTCGGTATCCCAGCGTCGTATCCCGATCGACCCACTGGCACTGCGTTCGGTTCCCAATGGAAGCGTGTCGCGGCCGTCGCAGGAGACTATCAACAGCACAGCGGTAGACGCCTTCTCGCCAGCTCGTATTCTGACGCCGGCATCCCCGTCTACTCTTACCGCTGGAACGTGTACGTCAACGGCCTCGGGCCCATCTACGGCGCCACTCATTTCCAGGAGGTCGCGTTCGTCTTCAACAACGTCAATGGTCTCGGGTATGCCTCCAATCCCTTTGAGGGCAAGCCGCAATCCTATGTTCAGCTGGCCAACAAGATGAGCAAGATGTGGGTGGCCTTCATCCACGACACCGACCCCAATCAGTGCAACGGCTGGCCTTGGCCTTGGACCAAGGGTCTTGTTTGGCCCCAATACACGCCTGATCAGCCGCTCAACCTGGTCTTCAACGCCAACTACTCCAAGCTTGGCTACATTGAGAGGGATGACTACAGGGCAACTGAGATCGCCTACATCCAAGAGCATGTTTATGCTTGAGCCTGGGGTTGGATTGGCTGCTCACGATGTAGAAGATTGTAGATCCTAATTTTAATGATAACTCCTTGCATAGACTATTTATTGAGCCTAAGGTCCCCTGCCTAGCTGAAAACTGTGCACAAACTGTCACACTGCTTGTTTCCTGTCGCTTTATTCATCAAGATGCACCTCCAAAAATTGTCATCTACTTACGTTTCTAACTGCGTAAACCCCCGTCATCCTTACACCACTTTTGTTCGAAGTAGGCTGGCTGGGAATGTGGTTGAGTTGAACAGGTGAGTTTTTTCACCACTTGATACAAATTATTCGATATGTTACTTGACTACGACATGATCAAGAATTGAGAGATCGCGTTAAGGCTACATTCCACGACACGAGTGAATAAGACTTCGCTGTCGGCCTCCCATCAAGCCAATACTACTCTCATTAGCTACCTGCTTGAGTAACTCTATTGTTTTTGTCAATCTCTTCTTCAGCATCCTTCTTTTTGTCTCCTTCGTCGGCATCGCTATTGTCAGCATTATTCATGTTCTTGTTATCGTTGGTACGAATACCGATTACCCGCCCACATGAGCAGCGAGAAGTATTCGCCCACATAGTAGAATTCGTGAATTATTAACAACCCCCTTGGTTCACTAAGCAACCTAAGCAACAAGTGGGAAGAATGTGGAGCAGAGTTGATGATGTGAAGTAGTGCTTATTTGATTATACACAAACTACCTTCACTAGCATTCCTTCATCGCCATCCCGTCTTCTTAAATACTAAGCTAATTATCTCATTTCTGGAGCTTCTGTATCCAGCAAGACTGTTTCGCAGCTCCGTTCTTCTGACTGCACCAGAAATATCGCAGCTTACAAGAAGCTAGCCATGCCACCACAGATATCAACGGATTCGTAGTTGAGTCCAAACGAGTAGAGCTCAGGGATAATGCGGTAGTAGAAGTTTGCACTGTGGTCCGTACTGGCAAAGCCAATGTAGTCTTCCAACTGGTTGTTTGCCGAAGCAAGAGCCCAGGCAGCCGAAATGAAACCTGACATCTCCGACTGATGGCGACGGGTGAGTAGAGACAGCTTGCGTGTGGTGTACGAGATCTTGAAGCCTGCTGCGCCAGCTCGCTTGCTCAGGTCGCGAGATGCTAGTTCCTCCTGATTCAGCCCGGGAAGGTGCAACACGGTATTGTTGCCCTCGAAGTGGTTGGCAATGATCTCGTGCTTCTTTCCCGTCTCGCTGTCGACAAGACCGCTGAAATGAATGCGAGCGAGAAGCTTGGGGTCAGCATCGTCACGCTTTTCGAGGGCTGCCACCTCTTCGTCGAACGGCAGGACGCTGACTGAGTCAAATGCAAGGCCGGTGTCGATAAGAGTGTTCTCCCAGTATGATCGCATGGCGTCGCTGTATTCGCCAATCTCTTCGCGCTTCATCTTCATGTTGGTCTCGGGCACAGCACCGCTGGTTCCGGAGGCGATCCCGTAGATCAAGAGGAACCCAAGACGGATTGCCCTCGCCCAATCCTCGCAGTTAGTACCGCCTGCGAGGCGACAAACAGTCGCAACCAGGTCAGATCCAACGGTCATGAAAATGACGCTAAATCAATTTTCAGTCAAATCTGAATACGCTGATGGTATTGGTATAGAACGGAACGACAACTTACACTGCATTGCTTGTGCCAATGGTACGGAGAGTTGTGCCGATCCTTCTGCAGACGTTGGTTCGTTGCTCCAACGCGGCCTTCACGGCATAGGCATCGTTGGGAGTGCGAAATTCAATGATACTCTTCGTCGAATCTGTTTCCGTCAAAGGCGCAGCCGCAGTAAGTTGGCTGGCCATCAAGGCGTACGCGGCAGTCTGGAGGAACTTCATTGTTGTGGCCGGAGGATTGAATGGCTTGAGAATCGAGAGAATAGAGTGATACTGTGGCTGAAACTGATGTAGAATCAGCTGCAAACTTGGAAGGAAATTTTCACTTTATATACAAATCCTGTGAAAACTTAGGTATCGAGCCATTGCCACCTTCACCTGACCACTAGTTGGAAAGTCATATCTCCTTGCGGACATCTCCACTCAGCGGCTCGACGATGCGGTCCAGGACCCTCAACACCTTCTTCGAGATAGTGTACCAAAGTCCCTCGTATCGAGAGACCTCTCGAGCTACTCCCCATTCAAAACCCTGGCGAGCCGCCATGTGATGAGTTTTCCTGGGACATACTCCGCAGCAGCAGCAGATTCTCAAATCAGACGGGCCTTTCCATGAACCGTTGGGTCGTACTTCTGGATGCACCTCAGCTTTAAGGGATAGATGTGCGTAGGCTCTGCGAATTCTGTCTGTTCTAGATCTACTAGCAAGGATTCCAATGCTTCTGATACCTCGAAAAGGGTATCTCGGTATTCTGTCTAGCAACAATGATCACAGAATATAGAAGAGGTGGAAAAGGCGACTCTTCGGCAACGACCTCACATGGAGGAAAATGCGTTTCAACCACATACTGGCGGTGTTCTTGACCCAATTTCAAAGGCAATTAACATTGTTTATGAAAAGCACTGAAGAAACATCTTCTCCTCCAGTTCTTCCAGATTAGTACATCAACGAAGTAGATGTCTTTTGCGCTGCGGCTTTGCTGCCTGTTTTGAAGTGACAGATCACAAACCGATCTCCACAGCATCGTGGAACTCATCGTCTTTTCGGCTTAATTCGAAATGTTGATGGAACTTAGGTTAGGAAAAAGGCTTTTGTGACATAAGTGGGCAATCTATCGGAATCGGGAACCGGCTGTGACCATTCGATTGGGCTCTCATTGAGTCTCTATCTGTGGGGCGAATCGCTGCAGCCCAGGGAAAGCCAAGGCGGGAATCGGCTCCTACCCGTACCCGCTTGTCGGTACTTATGTCGAGGTCGCCGCTCGTGAGGCGGCCGCTCTGTACTGCACCCTGTCAAATCTGTGTCTTTTTCATAAAGCTGATTACTCTGTGAAATCGGCCGCTCTGATCAAGCCTTGTCCTGCTTGACTTCACTCTCCTACGACAACTATTTTTACACATCGCTCTTAGTTCCCTCGCCACAGTCTTCAGCCAGTAGAATAAATACGCTGTAATCGTCAGTATGGCGCAGCTCAGGCTGCAATCAATCTTCAAATCAGCGGACCTTCCTCCACCGAGGAACGACAAGGGCTCAAAGAATGTAGATGTCGCCAGTATCGGTGACCCTATCCTACCTGCGAACATCCCAGGCAGTGCTTGGGTGACTGGAGTGGGGAAGTTGATTGAGCGCGTAGGCCGGAGTCGTTTACCGTGGGTTCCCGATATGAAAGTCCGAGGAGGCCGTCGGCATGCCGCACGACTATGATAACTGACCACATGCTGGGGTTTGCAGACTCTTGTTTATCATAGTTTTGACCATGCTTGTGGAACCGGTTTGCAAGATCGTGGGAGTGGGCCGGATACTTGAGAAAACTCTTCTAGTCTGCTATGTCATGATGTTTACGTGGTTTTGTACAATGCTTTATGCGGGCGTACTAAGATTTTAGATGCGGTTTAGTACCAAGGACTCATAGCATCTAAGTATACAACCTTTCGAAAGGACGCCCCAGCTCAGGGCAAGGTTCAAACTTACATGAGCAGGCCAAATGTCTCTGAGCAATGGCACATCCATCTATTCATGCTGTACACTATTGTCTTTGTAATAATGAAAGTAGTTATTTAAAATGGTCAGATGCCTGAGTCGCTATCGAGTAACTTCGGAATCGTTTATTGAAGTTTGTTCTGGTAATTCTGTCACTTGTGTGGTACTGGCGAGCTCGAGAGTCTGTACAGGCAGCGTGATTCAACGGTCGACAGCAGGCGATGAAGAACTCTCAGCCAGTCCGTCACTACGACATAAGTCGTTGTGATATGTAATTGATAATCAATAGTGATCCTGGTCTTCTTTCGGTGCACCTTTACTCGAACCAGAAGCCTTCAGCCACAATGCTACTTCACAGGCCGACGGTTATTCACGCACCACGATTTCCCATTCAAAATTGAATTGTTTTCCGTGCGAAGCCAGGCTATATATAAGTTGACTTCTGGAATGCCATCGTAGCATTGACAAGCAAGCAGATCATAGCAACATCCACAAGGCACAACAATTGCGCAGTGCTCTCTTCCCAAACAACCACTATAACCATATCTACAACAAGCGTTAACACGCCCAACCCGGTATATATCTGCTCATACACAAAGTACCAAGACATAAGCTGATAGTTTATAGCCGCAACCATGCTCAGCAAGCAAGATCAATCCCGTGAGCTCCAGAAGCGCCAGGAGAAGAAGAGGCAGGAGGCTCAAAACAGACAAATGGATCAGCTTGCACAGGTAAGCAAGACAAATTGCATGCCCCAAATGACAACCGATATTCTAATATCACTTTTTAGCAAGTCGTCGACAACAGGAACGCCGCCATTCAAGAGAACCGTCGGCGAGCCCAGGAGCGCGCTCAGCGTCAGAACCGTAGATAACCCGCTATGATCACGTCCACGGCAATAGCAGCAGTAAGAAATACCGTAGTTATTAAGTAGCACAATTGAAGAGACAAAAGTTGGGCCTCTGGGTCCCGGTTTTATAGTTTAATCTTTGGGCTATCTATTGACATCAGGATGAAAATCTCTCTAGGTGTACTTTGCTTCCCCGCCATCCTTTCTTCTATGAACGAACGACTTCATCTTGGCTTTAGTCGATTTTAGACTTTGAAACACTGAAATTGTGTGTGATCACTTTATGCCTATCATGGCTCTCGAGGTTTTGATGTTACACTGCCTCTTAGTGGACTAAGATACAACACGTGCGGTGATTGCATGTATTTGCATCATAAGTACCTAAGAATACCAACAACTTTTGCTAGAGAATGGCAAATCAGGTTTCCAGATGAGCCAAATTAATGTGTGGCTACCTACAGTCTAAGTAGCGCAGTCTGTCACCAGCCAGTCTGATGGAGATTGAAACTTCCGTTGATGCAGGTGGCCTTTGCAAACCGCTGTCGACCGCCTACTGGTGCGCGTTACCCGCTCATGTCATGGTAATAATATGGCACAATCTATTCACTGTATTGCATCTACTTCGCTACCCGCGGTTACTGATATGTTAAATCACAAAAAGTCAAAAAACGTCCAACGGTTCAGCTTACAGCGAATTGCCCTTCTATGATGCTTTTGCAAGCTGCGTATATCTTGATTATGTATGAGGGATGATCTTCAAGAATAAGAAAAGCTTCAATGCCTCAACATTGACGCATTGTCGATGCAAATAATTCACTTTAGAGAGATAATGACAAGCTTGCATGGGCTTATACCTAGTGAATGCCTCATAAGCTTTGTCCCCACCAAGGTAACAGTTCAATTTGTATTAGCACATGCAAATCGAGCGTGGAGGTTTGATGGGATATTGCCGACGTGCCACAGACATTGTTATCGATCCTCCGTTCTCTGAACCACATTGCATCGTTAGTCCCCCAGGCACAACATCACTATAGCATTACGCGACATGTTGGTTCAGTATGAGTCTCAAAATGACGTGTAATAAACAAGTTTTCTAATCATTGAAATGCAGTTCACTGGTATGTTTCATGTGACAGGTCTGAAGTGTTTTGCTTGCTCACTACATTTAACTGTTATTGAAGAACTCCTTCACTATGTTCATTCACAGAATCGCTCTTTTACAGTGCACGCGAACAAGGGCAGTGATTGGAATAGTGCTACCAAACTTCACTGATTCCTCGATTTCGAGAACAGAAGAAACGACGTATAAAAGGTCCAGCTTGACGCTCATGAAAGCAGAATCCCACAGCACAAACCAAGCAAGCCTTAGCATATCAAGATATCTATCAATACCAAAGTCGCACACCAACCCAATCATCAAGCAGCAAAATCACCGTGAGTTCGAAGCTTTCAGCTACGCGAACGGCAACCGCTCTTTAGACAAACACTGACATCTTCCAGCCGCAAACATGCTCGGTAGACAGGATCCTGCGCGTGAGAGAGAGCAGCGCCGCAGAAACGAGGAGCGTGAGCAAGACCGCCAAGACGCCAGAGACTGGCAACAGGTAAGACTATCCAAGTGCAGTATCGCTGCATTGACAGCAATAACGGCCATTTTGCACATTGACTTTAGTCAACTGTTTGACAGAAATTGTACTAACGAATGATTGATGGATTTGTAGAGAGTCAACGATGACTTTGCGCGCCTTGCTGAGCAGAATAGACAGCGGGAAGAGGAGCGCCAGGCCCGTGAGCGTGCGGAGAGAGAGCGTCAGGGCCGTCGCTAAAAACTGAGGCAAGGAGAGATGACGGCAAGATAGGCCTTGGTATTATACAGGCAGTGCAGTGTAGTTAAGTGATAGTGAAATAAAGACCAGTAAGCAGAAGCTATCACCCGAAAAGCTTTCGAAGGGACATGGGGAGCTTCCTTTTGCCCTGCGGTCAAGTTGAAATTTGGATTCGATTTTGTTCAATTCTTGGTCTCAGCGTGTCTTGAATGTCCAGTCGGTGTCATTATCGGACATGAAGTAGACGATTCTATATATCGATCAACTCCTCAGGGGGTGATACCCTTGCACGGAAGCGAATGAAACGAGTCATCGCGGGAATATCTGCACAACAAGGCCAGTCTTCTTATTGTTATGTTGCCGTCTCTGTCATCAAAGTATCCTCTTCGGCATCGTATTCGTTGCTGTGGTTGTCGTCGTCGTCGTCGTCGTCGTCGTCGTCGTCGTCGTCGTCGTCGTCGTCGTCGTCGTCGTCGTCGTCGTCTTCATCTTCGTTGTTATCGTTGTCATCTCTATTATTACTATTCTGTTACAATCGTCCTTGTTATTGTCACCCTTCTCGTCGTCTTCGTCTTCGTCCATATTCCTCCCACAATGATATCTGCCACCATGCTCGCCGGCTCTTCAGATAGTCTTGAATCTCAGCATGCACCTTGATGGGCAACGGAGATACACACAGCCTCATCATGCGCAAAGATATGACTCAGCGTCGGCACTTTAAAATAACAGATGCCGCCCCCATTATTCCAGAAGAACCCTTGACTCTTTCTCACAACGAACATCGATTCCAATCGCGAATATGGCCGACCTCACCGCCATCAGAGCGTTCCTCCTTCTCCCTCGGTCTTCAAATATGACTACTCAATTTACTTTAGAGACACCCTACGGCTTAACAGTTGAGCTGAAAACAGGCGAAAAGCTCAACTTACGTCTCAAAGACAATCCCTCGGCCACCAAATCACAGTATGCACCGGACTCTGCGCCCAACATCCAGCCTGGCAGGCAGCCTACACGCTCACCTGAATCTCACCTAGAGTCAACCCCTACGGTAGACACCGGCTCAGATCACCAGTCTTCCAACACGGGATACGGGTACGCCATCTTCACAGACTGGGAAACTTCAGGCTTGTGGTACATGCCAAATTGGCCCGGTAACGACCCCGAAACAGACACTCACATCGAACTTGAAGATCTCAAAGACCGGTACCCCGCTGCTTGGCTCCAGGCCTTTGCACGTTGGATACAGCAGTTGAACGACTCATTCACAAAGGGAGAATGCCATCTCAGCTCTTTTGGTGTACTCTTCCCTGACTTGGAGGAGCGGCAGGCATGGTTCGTGGAGGGTGCGCTACTGGCAGCCTGGTTGGCTTTGCAGAGCGACGTTGGCCATGTCAGCTATCACCCTATTGGCCGTAATTGGGAACTTGAACGCGAAGATGTGGCAGCGTCTCTGGCCGAGATTGTTCAAAACGTGATGGATGACTCGAATATTGACTCAGAGTCAGAACAGGGAGCAGTCTAGTTTGCAGTGGCCTCTTCCAACTGAAGATATCACGTTGCACTCATTCTTCCCTCGCGATCAACCTTTTGTTCTCCGTGGGAAGTGTGTTTGATGGGTGATTGCGCAAACAATCACCGGTGCGGCCTGGATAAAAGTTCAATACCCGGAGGACTAGCAGGAGTGAGTGGGTTTTATTTCCCGTAGGGGAGTAACAATGCCCATCGCGGTATTATGGCTTAGATTTTACGTTGGCTAAAGTTTGCACTCGTATGCTAAGTATTGCCCGCAACACAACTCACTCAGAAGCGAGGGTTCCTCTCACAAGGACACCAGCCAAAAGGATACCGTCCGAGAAAACCAGCTTTCCACAAGCCATGGAGTAGACAATGAAAGAAACTGAATCGATGGAAACAATTTGCTACAACTCTCCGTAGAAATCTCGAATTTCTTTCTTATGTGTCACTCCATGCCTCCTCTTGCATTGCGACAGAGCAATTCAAGGCTATCAGCGTTTCCGAATTCCACTATGTGACTGAAAGGGGAAAGGATGAAGGGTTGGATTCCTCGGGTGGTAGTTTTTAACTATTCATTAGGATGACAAACAACAACAAAAACAGGGACGACAAGAAGAGTGAAGGATCAGAGGTATGTAGTATGCCACTCGACAAACTCGTTAGGTTTATCCACCTTGATGGGTAAGCTAAAAAAAGGAAAAAAAAGAAAAGAAAAAAAAAACGATTAATTTGATCACAGCGATTGCCGCCTTTACGACTCTAAAAGATGCCTTCCTCATGCAACCACCATTAAGTACCTGTGTCCACCTCGCTGAGCTCGTAGTTAATAGCTTTCAATTCGTCTTCAAGATCCTCGGCGCCGATCAGCACGAACTTAGCTTAAGCCACGAGCCTCTCGTAAACCGACAAATCCTGCCCCCGCACCTGCAACATGGTCTTCTTGTAGTACCATGCGGCCATATCACTCGCATATGCTTCTAAGTATTGTCTCTAAATGCCACAAAGGTCCGATTGGCCAGAACATCAGTAACGTATGGGCAAAAAGAAGATGGAAGTGTCAATCCGAGGAAAGCACCATACACATTGGTGTGGCGAGGGAGCCTATCATTATGCAAGAGAAGCGGGCGTGAGCCGAGACATGTTGCTAGTGGAACATTCGAGGCACGTTACATCGCTTGACTCACCCATGTCGAACCCTGTGAGGCCGAATGAGGAAAGTATAAGTAGAAGCAGACTGCCGTTATAAGAAGACGCACACAATATCGAAGACTGGTGCATTATAGACCATCAAGGAGAGCGGATTGAAATATCGACTGTCTTTCCTCAACTCGGTGATCAGCTCATATTGAGATATACTTAAGCCATGCAACCATGAAACTAATAAGGCTGTTCATGATCATGGATTGAGTCGATATGTCACAAAGACTGCCCTGTTTTGCAACCTCCCTTAGGTACCTAGGTTTCGGAAGTAGAGACATCTTGTGGACTTCGAATGTTGCACAGGGATGAACACCAACGACTTAATACGGGAATGATGGGTACCGAATATGCGTAGGTATGCCTTCGCGTCACGGAACTAAATTTGACCAAACATCAAAGTCGAATAGTTACGCCCCGTTCGACCTTCTCTCACGCATTTGCAACATCAGCAACGGGTTTTCGTCAGCCCGTGACTAGCCGCCGTTAGCTTGTGGAACGCTTAGAATTCACTAAGTGATAAGAGCATATAAAACACCATGCCTAAAGTTTTGGCTTTTCCCTAGGCCTTTCTTTCCACAGTTCAGACAATAAGCGTGTCTCCTTTCCATCATGCAAGCTTTTCTTGATGAACCGAGAGACCGTCGCCATGAAGTAAAGCTTCAAGATCGAAGTTCCGACATGTCAATAACGAGGTCTGAAAGCCTGTCATCTCCAGATCGACCCACCGCCAATGAAACAGGAGATTCACATCCTCACTCATCTCCGCTTGCGCCATACCCCAATGTCGTGACCTCCAGCGAAGAAGTTTGTCCGCCGCTTCTGGACGAACACGCGCGACCAGGCGAGGGCGAGCGAAGCCCTTTTCTTCCAGCTTTCGATGACACTGATAGTCCGAATATGCACGAAGCCACCCTTGCAACCGACACACCACTTCAGGCAAAGACACCTAATATTGGGAATGCCAGTCAAAGCTACAAAGACATCCATGAAGCACCGCTACGGTCTTCAGAGACAATGCCTCAAGAAGAAACGGGCATTCCCCCGTCAAACCCTGATGCCAAACCGCTTTGGTGGATTTGGGGGCCCGAGATGGCTTCCACAACACTGAGTGTAGCTGTATTCATTGGCAAGTTGCTTCCCACTCCCTTACAAAGTAAATCGATGACTGACATTATTCATCTAGGTATTGTCATCGTCCTTCTTAATTTCGACCAAGAACCCCTTCCAAGCTGGCCGATGGGCATCACTCTTAACTCCCTCCTCGCATTCCTTACAACTGTTGCGAAGGCCACTTTCATCGTGCCAGTCTCCACAGCTATCAGCCAAACGCAGTGGACGTGGCTCAATCGGGGCCACCCGAAGCCCCTCTACGATCTTTACATCTTTGACCAAGCAAGTAGAGGAGCATTGGGTTCCTTGCTTCTGCTGTGGAAGATTCGATCTCGAGATCTTGTGTTACTCGGAGCACTTCTGATGTTCATCAGTGGGATTACCTCTCCCGTAACTCAACTAGCTGTCAACTACCCTGTGCGATCCGCAGCGGTTCCTGAAGCAGAACAAGAGGCGTTCTTGAGCAGCATTTCCTGTCTCAACGGTTCCACAGACTTCGTCTATACTGGAACGCACAAGGCAATTTTATCGGCCACCTTTCTCGACTCCACCTTTTTTGAGAAACCCATACTGTACACTACAGCCGCCGCCGGTCGAGAAGCGGTGTGCTCCACGGGAAATTGTACCTTTCCCCCTTATTTGTCGCTCGGTGTTTGCATGGAATTGGCGAATATTTCTTCCTTTTTGCATGTGGAAGAGTTCGATAGTCCGGACTCCATGGACACAGAGTTGACCACCGAACCTGTAGAAGAATCTTTGGCAGTCTGGAGGGCCTCTCTCCCCGGAAGCCACTATCTCGCTCACCAAAGCGAGATAGCCGCACTCACAGACATTCTGAGCGGCAATGCAACATTTGCTTTCAAGAAAAGCCCAAAACTACAGCAAGCGAGAATCGCCTCATTCGTCACTATCAATACTGTACCAACCGTCTACGGCAATCAGTCAACGAGCGAGGGGCCAAGTTACACTATTAAAGAATTCCGTCACGAAGCTCACGAAATCCTTTTTCATTTGTGCGTCCAGACTTATCAGACCAACGTAAGCGAGGGAATGGAAAACACGAAGATAGTCGGATCATTGACCGAGCCACTTTTATCACTCTCAAGCGGCCAGCCTTTCGTTGACATGAAATGCACGACTCTCTCCAACACGACCTCATGGGCATGCGAGAGACAATGGGACAGGCACAACGAAATTCTCTCCTTCAAAACCAACGTCTCAAATACTCCACCAGACATGCCCTCTATATGGGCAGATTACGGCGCGATAGAAGCTATCGCAATGTCAATGAGACATTTAATTGCCGGAGTCACGTTCACTTTGCCTGGCAACCCATTGAACGGTACTCCGACCGTAGGGTCAGTCTCCAGTAGCGACTTCGGCCTCTCTCTTCACCAGTATGCGCTGTTTGGGCGAGATACAACTTTCAACCCGGAACACCGGCAACTCGTCCTTACTAACATATTCCAAAATGTTGCCACATCATTATCTGCTATGTAAGTACGCGCTTTCCAATCTTTGCAGCTATGACTGACCCATCTCGACTGCAAATCAGTCTACATCCAGCGCGAACAGACCGCGAGGGTGCTGCTGCACACTATGTTGAAAATTGGGACACCGTCAATGGACAAGCCTGGAAGGATATGGCATTTGTTCAAGTAAGTTGGGGATGGATGCTGTTTCTTGGCATTGAGATAGTGATGGCGTCAACCTTCCTTGGTCTCACAATCTGGAGCCAAAGGGACAGCCGCGGGAAGCACCAAGAGACTCCTTCCCCGCTTAGAGACGCTAAAAGCTCTTGCTTGGTCACTCTCGTTGCCCTCAGTAGCGCTTGTCGAGACTCCGTGGGAAGGGCCCGCTCAAAGAAAGAACTTGAGAGAGCTGCGAAAGGGCTACAAGTACGGCTCGACGAGGATCAAGTCATCACTGCGGACTCTCTGAGAGATAATGCTGCGAAGTAATTTGACTGAGTATCGGAGAGACAAGAGAATTCTATTAGTGGGAAGAAGTCCAGCGTAATCAGTTTGATCATGTCATTCTCCCTCTTATCACCTGGTAGTGGGGGGAACAGAAGAAGGGTTGGAAAATATTCCTCGCATTGTCTTTCCAACCAACCTTCTATCAACACCGTTAAAAGAGCAAGACCAACGCCGCCCGCAATGCTTTCCTTAATCACTACCACTCCTCACTTCCTCGAGTGAACTAACCTCCCCTTGACCCAAACACCGACCGTATTCCGGTCATCCCCGTTAAACACCCACTTCGCAACCCTCTCCTCCCAGTTCTCCCACCCAAACACGTCCACATTCGAATCCATACCCCCCTCAATCTCCCCTTCCTCATCAACAATACCCAGCTCAACCAGCTGCGCATCCCACTGCATGCCCACCTCGAACCCGCCAATCCTCTCCCCGAGCCCGACGACCTTCGCCCCGCCCCTCGTGCCCAGATACAGCACCTCCTCCACCGTCAACTTGGCCCTCTCCTTCTCCGCGCCCTCGAGCCCCATCGCGACGTGCCGCGACACCAGCGCCGCCTGCCTCGCCGCCTCTAGCACGCTCGGGCTGTACCCCCCGCTCATGTCCGTCCCGAGCCCGACCTCGATCCCCTTATCCCACAACCACCGCACCCGCGCCGCCCCGCTCGTGATGCTCGAGTTGCTGCACGGGCAGTGGCTGACCTTGGCCCCGCGCGCCGCGATCGTCGCCGCCTCCGCCTCCGACAGGTGGATCGCGTGCGCCAGCACCGTCTTCTCCCCGAGCAGGCCCACGCCGTCGTAGACATCTGTATAGCTCTCGCTCTGCGGGAACAGGTCCGCCACCAGCTCGATCTCGCCCTGATTCTCCGAGATGTGCGTCTGCACCAGCACGTCGAGCTCCCGCTGCAGCGCGCTCAGCCCGCGCATCGCCTCCTCCGAGCACGACGGCGCGAAGCGCGGCGTGAGCACCGGCGCGACGAGTTCGAAGCCCGGGTCGATGCGCCGGAGGTGGGCGATGGTCTCGCGCGTCTTGCGGAGCGAGTCGGCGGCGTCCGCGTCCTTGTAGTACTCCGGGCACAGGCCGGGGCGGTCCATGCACACGCGGCCGACGAAGGCGCGCTGGCCGAGGGCAAGGCAGATGTCGGCGAGGAGGTTCGTGGCGGCGACGTCGATGGTGGCGTAGTAGGCGCTCGTGGTTGTGCCGTGGGCGAGGGTGCGCTTGACGCAGGCTGTGTAGACGCGCTTCGCCTTCTTGAGGTCCGCGAGGCTGGATTCCAGGGGGAAGGTGTAGGTGTTGAGCCAGTCTAGGAGTGTGGACTTGCCGAACATGCCGACGTTGGGGTACTGCGATGCGTGGACGTGGGTGTCTATGGTGTTCCAAGTTAGTAAAAGTTCGTTCACCAGCAGGAAGACACAAAACGGCATACCAATGAACCCGGGGAAGAAGAATTGCCCCTCCTTTCCGACATGCACCTTCACATCCTCCTTCTCCCACCCGAGCCTGGGAAACAGCACCTCCTCCGCTTCCGCCCGGCAGCCGCATTTCTCAACAGCAACGATGGTACCCTTGGCATCGACGCAGATGGCCGTGTCGTGGAGGTAATCCAGCTCCTCGCGGGTTTTGGAGTGTATGAACGTGCCGAGGAACAGCTGGTGTTGCTTTTGTTGCGGTGCCGCCGGTGCTCCTCCACGCGGGGCTGCTTCGGTTGATGCGGGGGAGGGGTCTCTAATCATGTCGCCCATCTTTGCGTATCACGACCTCAAAAAGACGTTCCAGACTCGGATCGAGGTAACGGGGTCAAAGATGGCAAAGGAAAGTAAACACAATGCGGTCGAGTGCAGCTTGGAATACCCTCGTCAATTATCCGTTCAACGCTCTTGGAAACTCTCGCTCGGCTGTCGTCGGCAACTTCGGCGCAGCTGACGTCGTTCCAAGAGTCGTTGTCCAAGTTGAGCTCTCGTTAACCACTGTCACAGGCTGCCCAGTGAATCCTTCCTGTCCTCCGTTCTAGAAGACCACCAAAAGAGCGAGAGAGGGTGTGGTGTGGTGTGTATGTGCGTGATCACGAGCCAATGCCAAGTCCGACAGCAACTCGCTCGTCAAAACTCAGAAACAAAACAGACAAAAAGCAAGAACCGAAGTCGTAAAGAAGGAAAGGGAAGGCGGGTAGATATATGCAGTGCAACAGATGACGCGCATCCTGAATGAACGAACACCCAAACCCACGCACCCCAACCAAACCCGGCCGCGGCGTCGGAAAGATAAGACGAAGAAGCGCGAGGAGGGGGGAAAAGGGGGAGCTGCGGGCGGGCGCCCGTACCTTAGCTAGGTAGCTGTTAGCTGCTAGCGGCGCTGCGGTACCTAGTAGGGGTTCGCCGGCCGCGCCTCGCAACTTCCACATCAAGCCTCCTTCACTGAAGATAAAATTCCCTTAGGCTGGCACCGGGAGAAACCACGTGTCTACAGAGACCAGCTTGAGCATTTTAACTCGATCCGGAAACATCATGCACTACAGCAAAGACATTTTGACTCCTCGTGTGACTCTGCTACTACTAACTTGGATGAAATAAAATAGAAACAACTTCCAAGACACAAAGCCGGCCAGGAAAATAAACAATATGTTCATACTGCCCGCGAGACACTCGACAAGCACAAGCCTGGAGCGTGCTGTGTTCCAGGCAATCGGACCCCCGGAAACGACCTGCCAAAACTCCCCCCACCCGCAGGCGGGCGGAGAGAGGGCGAAGGGGGGGGGCGCTTCTCACCGTAAAACGTCGCACGGCGCTCGCCGCAAGCCGAGCGCATCGACCCCCTCGGGGCTTTCCCCTCTTCTTCCCCTCCCCTCCCCCAGGGACTCCAGCTCCAGCTCCAGCTCCCCTCCTTCAGCCACAGTCCGATAATCCGATAAGCCTCTTTGTCCTCCCACGCGAACGCTCCAAGCCTTGGCTGCCACCTGAGCATAGCATCCCACATGACCATATCGATAGTCGAAAGTCCGATAAGAGCTGTTACCCCTGATAGGCAGGTCGACTTACCCTCCCCGGTCTGGTCTGTCCTGTCCGGCCTGGCGCGGGTGAGTCCGTCGATCACTGCAACTGCACCTCGGGAAGCTGGTGCTGACGCTGCTGCACCTTCGGAAGAACCATCTGCGATGCCGGGTCCTTGCATTCCCTTTCCGTAGATCCCCCGCTGTCAGAACTGCGGTGCTTGTTGGCTCCCAACACCTCACTCGTATCACCAATGTCCGCCCCTCCCTTTCAGTGTTGGACAAGACTTTTGGCTCGGACATTTTTCTCGTGATTGTCGGCGACACAAGCCGTCATCCCTTGACCTTATTCTCATTCACTTCGAGTCACCGGCGATAGGGTTTATGAAGTATTGCTCTCTATTTTTTCTTGTCCTTGTACGACCATTAACAATTGACGCCGCCCATAAAACACAAAAACTTTCTACCGCGTGATAAAACAATCATCAGAAAAAACATCCATAGTAGTTTGTACAACAATTACGCCGCCGTCTAGAGTCATGAGTGTCCGCCATTCGTCATCTAGTATCCTCGCCATTGTTTTCATCATCGTGTAGCGTCAACCGCCCACACATTACGCAGCAGCACCGGGACCCTCGTGGTCCGCGGTGACGCCGTTCACCCCGTTAGGAGCAGGGCCGTCCTGAGTGTACTGCTCCCAGTTCGCCAGGATCGAGGCGATCTTGGGCGAGTTGGTGAGCTTGTACACATCCTCAAAGTACTCCTTGGTGAGGGCGAAGGGCTTGGCCGTCACGTTGGGAATGTACTTGCCAACAAGCTTGGCGGGGTCGATCGTCGTCTTGTTGATCTTCTTGAGGAGGAACGAACGGAAGGGCTTGACTCCAGAGCGCAGGAAGGTCGAGTGGAAAGGCACGTCGATTCCGCGCAGGGGAATGGTGGCAAAGCCACGCTGGAGCTCAAGAGGCGTGGGCTTCTTGAGGGTAGCCTCGGCGCAGCCCTTGATGATCTCCTTGAGCGCATCCTTGGCCTCTTCGATGTTGGAGCGCATCTCCTCGATGTCGATCTTCTGCTGCTTGAGGAAGTTGGTGACACCGGTAAGGGTGTCGAGAGCACGCAGATCACCAGCAGCGACGTACTGCATGTTGGCGATGTTGTAGTTGACAATCTCAAGAAGCCAGCCGGTCTCCTCGGCAATGCTGTTGACAACGAACTGGAGAGCCTCCTCGTTGAAGGTCTTGGAGATTCTGCTGGGGTTGATGGCGCACATGGAGTAGTTGGAGCGTCCGGCAGCGTCGCGCTCGACGGCAACCTGCATGGTAAGACCACGGTAGAAGACGACAGACACCAAGCTCTCAATGGGCATGACCTCAGCCAAGGCAGCGAGGGCGGAGTACTCACCCAGAGAGTGACCAGCGAAGGTGCAGTCTCTGGGAACAAGGCCACGCGATCTCATGTCCTCGAAGCTGGCCTTCTCCATGAGGGTCAGGGCGGGCTGGGTGAACTGAGTAGCCGACAGCAGACCAGTGGGGGACCGGTAGGTGTAGGAAGTGGTCTTCTCGTCAATCTCCTTGAAGATGCGCTCCGACTTGATAGAACCGTCGGCAGCAACAGTCTCGAAGGTCATAGACATGTAGTTCTGGCGGATGGCCTTACCACGGGGACCACCGAAGTGAACCGTCAGCTCCTTGGGGTTGTTCTTGACGATGTTGGTGATCGAGAAGCCTACATGCCATTAGTTCAAGTTCAACAGATTACTGACGGAGATAACTTACCATAGTTGTCCAGCAGGTACTTGTCGGCGCGGTCCCAGACCTCCTTGGCGACAGGGCTGGAGGCGTAAAGCTCCATACCCATGCCCTGCTCCTGAGAGCCCTGGCCAGTGAAGACGTAGGCAGTCACAGGCTGCTCAACCTCGGCCTCACCAAGGAGAACCTTCTCCTCAGTCTCCTTGTTGCTGGCCTCAACCTTGATGATCTTGCGACCTCCAACCATGCCAACGTGCTGAAGCTTGACGTCAAGGTCATCATTAGGCAGAACCATGCCGACGAGAGAAGCATGGAAGCTGCGAACGCGACCAATGTTGTTCTCGGCAGCCCACGTCTCAACCAAGCTGCGGACGGCGGCACTGGAGTACATGCCATGAGTGATGGTGCCGGGCAGGTTGGCGTAGTTGGCGAAAACGCGGGAGACGTGGATAGGGTTGTAGTCGCCAGAGACACGAGCGTAGTTCTCGTTGGTGGCAGGGGCACGGAGCTGGAGAGGGGTACGGCCACTGAGAGGAATAGGGTTCTCGAAGTGGAGGGGCTGGTCAAGAGGAGTACCATTGCGCTCGAGGTAGTCAACAACAGGGTTGCCGTTGGACTGGCCGGCCTCGTAGTCGACACTGGCGATCTGGATGATCTCCTTGGTGGGAAGCTCCAGGAGGACCTGACCCTGGGTAGCGACGCTGCTGTAGACGTTCTTGGTCTTGTAACGGAGGAAGCTCTGCAGACGGAAGGTGAGAGTCTGGCCAAGGAGATCCAGGTCACGAGGCATGTCGTCAGTGTTGAACCACTGCTTGGACTTGAGAACAGCAACGTCCTTGCTGGTGGCGAGGTGCAGCTGAATGGGGGTCTCGTTCTTGCGCTGGAAGGTGTTCTCGTAGTCGGTGTAGGCACCACGGTACAAGAACTGGGAGGTGACGTCCATGACGGCCTCGCCATCGCGGTAGATGGTACCGCAGACCTCAACCATTTTGCCAGACTCCTGGTTGATGACAGCGTTGATCTGGGCGGTGGTGGAGACCTCATCGCCCTTCTGGAGAGGCTGGGCACCAGGCTTCATGCGGAACTCGTTGGAAAGGTGGACGAGCTTCAGCAGGTCACCATCGATGGTGCGGGGGAAGATGGGCTTGGTGATAGCCTTCCAGCCAACGACAATGGCAAAGTCCATGGGAGCGTAGACGGTCTTGCCAGGACGCTCAACGAAAGCCTCGCCAGTGTTGCCGACGGCGTGGACAAAGTCGTTGATGTCCTCACCAGTGATGGTGGCCTTGCCACCGTCGAACTTGCTGGCGACATCGGCATCCAGGTCGAGAGTCTCGTCACCGAACCACGCACGCCAGTAGAACTCCTTAATGCGGTCGTTACGGCCCTCCATCACCTCACGGAGAGGGGCGTAGCCGGCCTCAGGGTGGTAGGTGAACTTGAGGGGGAGAGCGACAGGCTTGCCAAGGGCGGTGGTGTCCTTGATCATGTTGACGACAACCTCGTTGTTGTTCTCAAGCTTAACCTCGATAACCTCGACGTAGTGGTTGTGGCGAGGCTGCTCCTTGACAATGATCTTGGTCTTCTTCGGGTCCTTGGGGTATTGGATCTCAACGAAGAGGCCACGAGAAGGAGCGAAGATGCGCTTGATGGGGTTGGTCTGGAACTTCTGTCCCTGAACGACGACCTCGGAAGTGAGGAGGGCGTGGCGCCAGCTGCGGTCGGGACCAGCGAGGAGGGCCAACCAAGAGTCGAGGCTGGGTAGAGTGGCATTGGGAGCAGTCGACAGACGGTAGGTGTTCTTGTGCGCGTCGTCGTAGGAGACGGTAAGACCGTCAACGTCCTCAACGGGAACCTCGGTGTCGATGAGCTTGCCACCGAAGTACTCGATGGTGGGAATGCTCTTGGCATCACCGTTGTAGCGATCACGGGTCAGGTACTGAACGTGAGTCTTGTGGATGCCGTCCAGAATGTCCTTGATGGGCTCATCCATGACCTTGGAGTACTTGACGGCGGTAGGACCTTGGAGAATGCAGACCCGTCCAACATCCTGGCCGGGAACGGCATCAAGGTCCTCAGACTGCCACAGAGAGTCCTTCTTGAAGTAGAAGTCGAAGTTCTCATCGAAGCAAGGGATGAAGGGAACGGGCTTCTGGAAGGGGAACATGCAAAGCATCAGGAAGTGCTGAACATCCTGGGCGTTGATGAGCTGGGTGTCGGCCTCGGGGTAGTGAGACAGGATACGCTCGACAGTCTCGTAAGGAGTGTCCAAATCCTTGAAGTCCTGGAGCTGAGCGGCGTGGCCGGTGGTGGAGGTGAAACGCTCCTCGACACGGCTGATGAACTTGCCGGTGAAGGAACGGAGGGTAGGGTCAATCCAGCGCTTCTGATGGCGGATGTACATGATGTCAACCATGCGGCGAACGACCTCGCCGTAAGTCATATCCTCAAGGTCGACGGCCTGGCCAGCACGGTTGCGTCCGAACCACGGCTTCTGGAAGTCGTCGTTGAGCTTCTTGATGATGTAATCGCGGTTCTTCTTCAGCTCAGGGACACGCTTCTCCTTGGGGAGCGCGAAGATCTTGCGGTCCATCTCGGCCCAGAACAGGACACCACGGGTAGCAAGCTTGTGGATGGGCTCTCCCATCTCAGAGAGGACGGTGATAACACCTCCGATGGGGCCCTTGTAGGACTTCTCCCACTCGCTGTCCTCGACACCGGGAGCGTCGATGATGGCCTGCTTGGCGGCAGGGCTGGTCTTTGCCTCCTTGGCAACCATCATGCGGGAGCCGAACAGGGTACCGTCAAAAGGCATGGGGGGGTAGCCGTAGTTCTTGGACCACTCACCGGTCAGGTAAGGGTAAGTGTCCTCGGCACCACCGAAACCACTGCCAGCAACGAGGATGATGTTGTCCTGGCGACGGATACGGCTGTACATTGTCAAGATAGGCTGGTGGAAATCCTCGTAAGAGTGGTGACCACCGCCACGACCACCAGTCCACTGGAGAAGGACGGGGAAGGTGGGGTTCGCCTTGGCAATGTTGATGACGGACTGGATGGCATCGACGGAACCGGGCTTGAAGCTGATGTGCTTCAGGCCGAGGGTGTCAATGTACTCCTGGGCGACCTCGACGGAGGGGACACCGGCACCGATGGTGAGACCCTCGATGGGAACACCCTCAGCACGAAGCTTGCCGAGCATGGGAATCTGCCACTGCATAGCACGGGGGTTGACGTAGATCAAATTGACACCAATACCACGTCCGGAAGGAATGGCACCCTCAATCTTGCGAAGGGCGGCAGTCATCATGCCGGGGTCGAAGTAACCACCACCGGCCAACTCAATGTGGTAACCGGCGTTCATGGTGGCGGCAACGAAGTCCCAAGGAACCGTGCAGGGAGTCATACCGGCAACAACGATGGGAGGGAGACCCAAGAGGCGAGACATCTTGGTATCAACATAGGTGTCGCCGTTGGAAGTGGTGACCAGGCGAGGACCGAACTCCTTGACCCAGTCAATGGCGTACTTGACGGCGTGCTCCTCATCGCGGTCGAAGAGCTCAGGCTTGTAGCCAACCTCAGTGATGCTGCCAGAGACGGTACCAGCGAGGATGACGTGAACACCAGTGCCCTCTTTGTTGCGGCTGGTCAAAACACCGAGGCCGGAGATGCCACCAGGACCGAAGTCAAGGACGTGAGTAGCCTTAGGGAAGACGGTGGCCTTCTCCCAGTTGACAGGATCTCTGGTGATAAGGCGGATGAGGGTGGGAATGATGTTGCCGCTAACCTCCTCACGGATATCCTTGCCAGTGTTGGTGTCGAAGACAGCAGTACCAAGAGACTTGGCGTCGATCTTGATGTTCTTCAAGTCCTCGTCGATCAGCTCTGTAGCCTCAGCCAAGTACTTGCTGTGGAAAGGAGCAGTGATTGGCAGGAAGCGGTGGACGAAGCGGAGCTTGCGGTCCGTGTGGGGGATACGGTTCTGGTCCAGACCGACGGGGGCCTTGACCTTGCGCAGCTGAGCGTTCAGACCGTACAGGGAGATGGGAGGACCGGTCACAACGAGGTTGCGAGGGCTGTTGATGAGGGAAACGGAGATGTGACGGTCAGCGGGGAGGTACTGGTTGGTCGCATCAATGTGCTTCTGGACCTCAGCCAGGGAGAGGTCTCTGATGCTAAGCATGGGAGTGGGAGTGCCCTCGCCGTTCTCAACAGACTCCCGAATCATAGTGGGTGTCAAGGAGGTGCGGGGGAAGACCTGCTGGCTACGAGCACCGATCCAGAACAGGATGGTGAGCGCAGACGGCGCAATCTCCTTCCATGACTCCCAGGACTCGGCGGCAGCAGTGGCCGCGGCGAGGACGATACCCTGGGAGTGACCGGTGGTACCAGTAATCTGCTCGCGCAGCAGACCAGGGTGAACACCGAGGACCTTGCAGGTAACCTCGTAGTGCGCAAGCTGTACGAGACCAATCAAGGGGAAACTGACGGGTGCTGAGATGAGGTAGTCAACGTCGGGAGTAGCATCCTCGTCCTCAAGCCACCTCAAGATATCCAGGCCCTTGGGGTAGAGCTTCTCGGCGTTGGCGTGCTTGGAGAGGTTCTGAAGGAGCTCGGCGGCGTTGTGAATGAGCTCGCCAACGAAGGGCTGGTATGTCTTGTAAATCTGACGCAGCTCGTCGAAGTACTCCTCGATGTTGCCCTGGCCACCGAAAATGGTGTAGATGTCGGCAGAGCCGTCATCGGCGGCGCGGAAAAGCGCTGAGCCGTATGCCTTAATCGTGCGGCCAGTCGTTTGTCTGGCCTGGTAGTAGCTGCGGATGACGACCAACTTCTTGGCGTCAATGCCGGGGAGGGTAGCTACGAGGGCGTGGACCTCGTTGCCCTGGAGGAAACCACGCTCGAACTCGTTAAGGACGAGCTTCAGGACCTCCTCATAAGAGCCAGACTCGTCGTCCTCGCCCTTCTCGACCTCGTCGGCGACGAAACCCATGTATCTCGCAACCAGCTCAGCGACGGATGAGGGCTCGTCATCCTGGGCAAGCTCGTCTGTGGCGGGAGGAAGGGTAGCATTGAAGCGGTCCTTCAATTGCTGGGCGTGGAAGTGGAGAGCGGTCGGAACGAGGAATGAGGTCTCGAGCGAGCCGTGGCGGAGAGTGAGAGGACGGAGAGAAGCGTTGGATCGAGGGGTAGAAACGCCCGTCTGGGGGCCAGTTCCGGTGCCGTACATGGTGATGGCGGTTTTTTGGGGTATCAAGAGGGGGAAGGATTTTTTTTCGTGGGTTACGAATGGAGCTGCGGCCGCCACATGTTAGCCAAAATGTCTCCGTGCCTCGTTGTTTCTCGTCCCCGCAAAGTTTTCAATTGGCAGCGTGGGAAACAAGAAAGGCAGTGGCTTACCAGTGTCTGACTCCGTGTACTCAGCGAAGAGCAGGAGGCAAGTGCGAGATGCTCCGGGACGGCGGTGTGGAAGAGTGGGCGGCGGGCGCGCGGGAGTGGTCGTGGGGTTGTAATAGTAGAAGCGGTACTACGTCTAATAGGGACGGGTCGTTGTGAGCTGGTCTCTCCGATTCTCCGAGAGCAATAGAGAGTCTATGAAGGACAAGAAAGAAAAGAGAAAACGAGAAGACTGCCCAGCACGAAGAGTCCTTGACGTGAAGTTTGATGTGGTGGAAGAGAGTGGGAGTGGCGGAGAGGGAGCTTAAAGATGAGAGAGCTCAGAGATCAAGGGAAGGTTGGGAGGGTGTGTAGCGGTGGTTATGATGGGTAGGCGAGGCAATTGAACTCACACTGCATCCCTTTGGTTTTGCAGCGTGGTCTGGGTCCTGGATATTGGGTCTTGCTTGGGTCGTGGGACAAGTTGCCCGGGTCTCTCCCCTCCCCTCTCTCTCAATGGGGACTGGGATGATTGGGGTTTGTGGGATTGGATTGGGATTGGGATTGGGATACCTACCTCGCAGGAGATTGGCACACACCACCGCCGAAGCTTCGATGTACCTGCACTTGGTGTACTTCGTGGCGGGCGGCGTGGGTGTGGAGGTCCTTTGATGGGTCCTCACTGCTGCGCGGCAAGGTAGGTGAGGTCAATCCGGTCAACGTAATTGGAGGTTTCGGGTTCCAGTTTTGGAGAACGGTGCCTTGGGGTGGCTCGCAGTGAACTCAACGATTAGAAAATTAGGCCGGGTCTCTGCTATTTTTTTTTTTCTGCCGTCGAGAGTTGGAGTACACTGGAATGAATCTAGTTGGTCCGGGCTGACGGAACGGCTTTGACGGTCTGAAGTCTCGTAGTGCCATCCATGGCTGTTACTGTTGGCCGGCGAAGTTGCTGTGCTGCCCGTTTCTCACCCCGCCATTTGCAGGGAAGTCGCGAACATGCTGAGAAATTTCCGTACGCGGTTTCCATTGTTGACTGAGAGCACGCCGAGAGGAACTTCGAACCGGGAAACAGCCGCATCCTCCAATGCAGGAGTAGCTACTGCCTGCTTCTTCCTGAGATGGTCTTTCCTCCCCAGTGTAGATACCTTAGCTACCGTCCGGCCAGCAAGCCAGGCCCCATCCTGTCCCTCTTGCCGTGCTGGCGCAAAGCAATGCAAATCGCAAGTGCTACGTGGTGGTGGTGCCTGCACACCTGCCTCCTCCAAGTCTCAAATCTCAATGTCTCGCCAAATTTTTTAGTTCTGTTGGGGATGGTCGCACACCACGCCCACCCCTCCAGCTCCACCCCTGACTTCATGCAGCCCGAGTGATCCGCAAGGGTGCCGCGTTGGAGAACGGCCGGCCTTGTACCGGTACGTCTGTTGGCGGCACGCAACGACTTGGCTGTCGTGAGGTAAGGTCGCCTCGACGGCTGGACGGGGCCGGGACGGTGGCCGCCTTCTCCCTATTTTGGGGGCAACTAGACGTCAACTACACACTGGACTAAGCCATCTTTTGCCCGGATCTTTCCCGCGTATCTCAACCCTTCAGCCCGTTCCTGGTCCATCCGCCATGCTTCAACCAGACACTCGACCAATTACTTCAGACCTAATGGGCGCACCAATGCTCGGCCAAACGGCAGCATCTTCGGCTCTTCAGAGCTGACCGTCACGAACCATCTGCCTCATCTCGATGTGCAGGCCGATAAGATGCCGAGATGCTACCCCGGATGCAGAAAACAGACGAT
Source organism: Colletotrichum sp. SAR11_59 (assembly GCA_025328345.1). Classification (NCBI taxonomy): domain Eukaryota; kingdom Fungi; phylum Ascomycota; class Sordariomycetes; order Glomerellales; family Glomerellaceae; genus Colletotrichum; species Colletotrichum sp. SAR11_59. Next base: position 63,065 of record JAKMXC010000047.1, read on the forward strand.
AACGCCGCCTGTCCTGGTGTTTCGACTTGCGGGCCATGTCGGGTCTGCGCGACATCTCTACTCGCTTCCATCTGTCTCGATTTGCCTCTCGAGAAAACCGGCGTGCGCTTGCGGTCTGCGAACATCAGGTCTGGCTGTCCCTTTTTCCTATCAGCGATCCATCACTGCCCTGTCGTACCTCAGGTACTGGACCCTCGATTGGTACTTGGAGGGGCAGGTCCCAGATATGCGGAATCTGTCCAACCAAAAGTACCGGCTACCTCGTGGAGCCCCGTTATGTTCCCGCAGCTCCCTGGCTGTTGGTAGGCGGTCAAGGGTGCCAGCGTTGTAACGGACTTTCTGCCGCCCTTCTCTCCCCACCGCTTTCACCCCACGCCTGGTGCTGATGCTGGGGTGGACGAGAAATGCGCGGGACCCTGAGAAAGGGAGGGAGACATGCTCGACACCGCCCGCCATTTCGAGGTATCGGTACCGCCATCCGTTCAGTCACTGGCCTGTCTTGGCTTGCTGGGGCGGGAGCTATCGCTTGCCATGCCACGCGGACGCTTGTCGGGGAATGCAAGCCCCTCGATGGCCGACTTTTTTTTTTCTTGTCGAGGGGCAGCGGCAGGCACAGACATCGAAATGCGCAGGCAGCAAGACATCAAGAGAGCCCAGTCTAGCCTCAAAACCCTCACAGCTTAAGGAAACTGCATGAGCTGATGCAGAAGGAGGCTGGCATTCGAAGCATGTAAAGTCTGCAATTTTATGTGGGCAAGGTGGCTAATGATCAATATTCGTCCAGAATGTGTTGGATTGCATCGAAGAAACTTGGAGGTGGCTAGAGACAGACGGCGATCCCGCTGCGACTCCTGCGCATCACAATCGTTTTGTTGGCTGATGAGGTGAGATCCGGTTTCCAGATTCCCTCGGACAATACCTTGCAGGCAATGGGGTCAACTGGAGGCGTTCATCCACCTTCCCACCAGCCCGCCATCTTGCCTCTCGTTGCAGCCGGTCTCAATGTCCACTGAAGAACTGGAGGAACCCGTCGCCGTTAGCCCAAAGGTCAGCATTGGCTAGGCCAGATGACAATGTCAACATTCGCATATTTGATCAGCACGGACGGTCGAAAAGTCAGCTTGCCTCTCCCAGACAGCTTCAGGGCTGTCGCCTGGAGCTGAGAGAGCCTCCCCCAAAAAGCTTGGGTCAAGTCACCTTGCCCTCAAGGTATCGCTACATCCCGTCTCGTTTGGCCCCTCATCAACTTTGGCGGGTTTCTGGAGCAGCGGCCACTTTTTTGCCCCTCCACTCCCTCCATTTCCCATCTTCCCCCCTTCAGAATCTGCTGCAACCTGGACTTTTGGGGTCCCGTTGATGAGAGGCCTCGTCGATGCGGCTGTTGCTTTCCGGGTTCCCGTTTGTTGACGGGCCAAAGTGCTATCATGACACCACTTTCTCACAACCTGCCGCACTCGTATTGCTATATTGGGCGAGAGAACACGTATTCGGAATCAACCGCTATCGCTAATCCGTGGCCGTGGATGACGCCAGTTACAGAGTTCCGTCGAGGCGAGCCTTGTCCCATCAGCCTTCCCGCCAACCCGCCAAGCTTCCAACAAGCTCCCGAAGTCTGCTTGGTTGAGTGTCGCAACTGGGACCAAGCGGCCAACGGGACCGCGGCGATAAGGAGCCGGCTGATAGGGAGTCCGATCAGAGTTGAGGGTCGTCGGAACGGGTACATCGAGCTGGCTCTGGCCGAAAGCTACATTCCCATTGTGTGCCCAGGGAGCTAGCTGGGAAAAGTCGAGCGGTAAGGCGAGGCTTGAAGGTCTAAGACACTGAGCCTCGCGCCGGTCTAACGCTTCCTACGTGCGCTACATCGGTATTGAGGGGCAGGTTCGCGCCACTAGGCCGAATCCAACATTCCGACAGCTCGGGAAAGGGACGCGAAGGAAAGTGGCAGTCACGAAGAGCTCAGACAAGACGCGCCACAGAGCTATCCGTTCAAGGTAGCTCAAGAACTGGAGGTGTCTTGCCCAGCCTCACGGCATGGAACTTATCTCGCGCAAAGCGGAGGGCTGGTACAGAAGAAAGCAAAGGGACGAGGCGCACGGAAGGAGGCCCTCGGCAACATTGTCGATAAGACAACTTAAAGATCATCCATCAATGCATGCAGCGGCATGATGGTGATAACGCGCCTGACAGCTCGAAGCTCCTCGCACAGATCCGGCATTGGCTCCGGTCTGTGTTGCTGACCAGACTGCGTGACATACAGCATCATGCAATGGTGGCATCTTTGCAACTCCACGGGGAATAGATGCACCACAATGATCACGACAGATGACCTCTCATCTCATCCCATTGCCGAGCATCCATTGAAAATGTCTTCTAATCTTGGCCGGAGTGACTGGCGTGTGGTGGTGGTTGTTTTCCAGTTCATGTAGCGCCTCAACTTCCACACGTCAACCTCGCAACAGTGACGACGTCCTCCCTGGCGTCCCTCCCAAAGGCCCCGCCGTCCCACCCTGCATTCCCCCAATGAAATGGTTTTGTGGGGAAGGCCCCCCTGATCGTCCCATGCTCGATTGGGTTAAGCGTCTGAATATGGTTGAGGAGCTCTCTGCAGGCGCTGCGGCACCAGACAATACCAACGCCAGCACCAGCAACAGCTTTCCCACCTGCATGGGGGGGCTGCCGCCGGGAAGTCCATCGCGAAGCATGGCAGGGGCTCCACTTTTCTTTTTTCCCTCCCTCCTTCTTCCCTCCCAAGGAAAAAAAATCAGAGAGAAACAGAAACCACTAACAGCCAGTCGAATGTCTCGAGACTTGACCCTCTTCGCTCTTCTCGCCCAATTGTGGGTACACGTACCTCATCATGTACCGATACATACTCCTGGAGTAGTGGGATGTTGGCAGGTAGCGGTACATCTCCGCCGACCTCACTTTTTCGTAGTCCAGTCCTTCCCGTCAGTGCCTGCCATTCGACGTCCACACCCTTTCCAGTCCAGTTCACCACCGCTTCCCTGAGCCGGTGGGGGCCCTTGCCTGGTTCAACAATCGTCTTTTTCCTGCTGGTCTGGTCCCAGCACGCAGAGGCCCAGCGCATCCTCCACGGCCAATCCCAATCGCTCCCTTTCCAGTTGGTGGTGTCTCTTCAAATTCCCCCCTCCCCAAGAAAGTCAATCAAGTGCCAGTGACCCGATATCGACGGGCCAGAGCCACCTAGTCGACCTTGTCTTTCATTTTCAATCATATCCAGACTTCTTCCCTTCATCCGTAGCTCTTGCCAGTTCTACATCTCCTCCCACTTTCTCCATCTCCCTCGCTCGCCTTCCGCCGGATTGATCCTCCCTCTCTCTGGCGCGGACTTAATCTCCCTTGAACAGCCCACACCGACTGTCCTGCAAAAAAAAAAGTTCGGCGAGCTTGTCCTGCTTCTCCTCTCATATACCCACGCAGGCAACAAATCAACAACTTCGTCTCCAAGGAATCCGACCTCCCACGGCTCCAACGAGACAATTTCCCGCAAAATACCGTCACTTCGTCGACGACAAGATACCCTCGGTTTCCCGGGTTTTCCTCCCAACTCCGTGTAATTGAGCCACCAGCTCCTCCCAGCTGCCCAACATGCGTCCCGAAGTCGAGCAAGAGCTTGCCCACACGCTCCTTGTCGAGCTCCTTGCCTACCAGTTCGCCTCTCCCGTCAGGTGGATTGAGACCCAAGATGTTTTCCTCGCCGAGAAGACCGCCGAGAGGGTGGTCGAAATCGGTCCCGCTGACACTCTCGGTGTGATGGCCAAGCGCACCCTCGCCTCCAAATACGAAGCCTACGATGCCGCCAAGTCCGTTCAGCGTCAGATCCTGTGCTACAACAAGGACGCAAAGGAGATTTACTACGAGGCCGACCCCATTGAGGAGGAACCTGAGCCGGCTGCCGCCTCTTCTAGCGCTGCCGCCGCTGCTCCCGCCGCCTCGGCTCCCGCTGCTGCTGCTGCCCCTGCCGCCGCCGCTCCTGCGCCTAGCGCCGGCCCGGCCGCTGCAGTTGCTGATGCGCCTGTCCAGGCCATCGACATTCTGCGATCTTTGATCGCTCAGAAGCTCAAGAAGCCCCTCGCTGAGGTGCCCTTGAGCAAGGCCATCAAGGACCTTGTTGGTGGTAAGTAGCTCAGCTCACCGCTAAACCTAACATTTGGCTAACTGCGTGATTCCAGGCAAGTCCACCCTCCAGAACGAAATTCTCGGTGATCTCGGCAAGGAATTCGGCTCGACCCCTGAGAAGCCTGAAGATACCCCTCTTGACGAGCTCGGTGCCTCGATGCAGGCCACCTTCGACGGCCAGCTCGGCAAGCAGTCCCAGGCTCTTATTGCCCGTCTGATCTCTTCTAAGATGCCTGGTGGCTTCAACATCACCGCTGCGAGAAAATACCTCGAGACGAGATGGGGATTGGGCTCTGGTAGACAGGATGGCACCCTGCTGCTGGCTATCACCATGGAGCCCGCTGCTCGTCTCGGTTCCGAGGCTGACGCCAAGGCTTTCCTCGACGATGTCACCAACAAGTACGCCACCAGCGCCGGCATCAGCCTGACCACTACTACCGCTGCTGGCCCCGCCGGCGGCTCTGGTGGTGGCATGATGATGGACCCCGCTGCCATCGACGCCCTCACCAAGGACCAGCGTGCTCTGTTCAAGCAGCAGCTCGAGCTCCTCGCCAGATACCTCAAGCTGGATCTCCGTGCAGGTGACAAGGCCTACATCAACTCCCAGGAGTCTGAGAAGCTCCTCCAGGCCCAGCTGGACCTCTGGACTGCCGAGCACGGCGAGTTCTACGCCGCTGGTATCGCCCCCGTCTTCAGCTCCCTCAAGGCTCGTTCCTACGACTCTTCCTGGAACTGGGCGCGCCAGGATGCTCTCAACATGTACTTCGACATCATCTTCGGCCGCCTCAAGGCTGTTGACCGTGAGATTGTCAGCCAGTGCCTCCGCATCATGAACCGCGCCAACCCCACTCTCATTGAGTTCATGCAGTATCACATTGATAACTGCCCTGCCGAGCGTGGTGAGACCTACAAGCTCGCCAAGGAGCTCGGTGAGCAGCTCATTGAGAACTGCAAGGAGGTCCTCCACGCCAACCCGGTCTACAAGGACGTCGCCGTCCCCACTGGACCCCAGACCACTGTCGACGCCCGCGGCAACCTCAACTACCAGGAGGTTCCGCGCGCCAGCTGCCGCAAGCTGGAGCACTACGTCCAGCAGATGGCTGAGGGTGGAAAGATCTCCGAGTACGGCAACCGCACTAAGGTCCAGAACGATCTCCGCCGCATCTACAAGCTCATCAAGGAGCAGCACAAGGTTTCCAAGTCATCTCAGCTCGAGATCAAGAACCTCTATGGCGATGTCCTGCGCTCTCTGGCGATGAACGAGAACCAGATTATTCCCGATGAGAGCAGCCCCTCCAAGAAGGACAAGCCTGCTACCGGCCCCAAGGGCAAGGTTGAGACCATTCCTTTCTTGCACCTCAAGCGCAAGAGCCTTCACGGCTGGGACTACAGCAAGAAGCTCACCGGCCACTACCTCCAGTCCCTTGAGGAGGCTGCCAAGGACGGTGTCAGCTTCGCTGGCAAGCACGCTCTCATGACCGGTGCCGGAGCCGGCTCCATCGGTGCTGAGGTCCTCCAGGGTCTCATCAGCGGTGGTGCCAAGGTTGTCGTCACTACCTCCCGCTTCTCCCGTGAGGTCACCGAGTACTACCAGTCCATGTACACTCGCTTCGGTGCCCGTGGCTCCCAGCTTGTCGTTGTTCCCTTCAACCAGGGTTCCAAGCAGGATTGCGAGGCTCTCATTGAGTACATCTACGACACCAAGAACGGCCTTGGCTGGGATCTGGACTTCATTGTCCCCTTCGCTGCCATTCCCGAGAACGGTCGCCAGATCGACACCATTGACTCCCGCTCTGAGCTTGCTCACCGCATCATGTTGACCAACCTCCTCCGCATCCTCGGTAGCGTCAAGACCCAGAAGTCTGAGCGTGGCTACGAGACTCGCCCCGCCCAGGTTGTCCTTCCTCTTTCCCCCAACCACGGTACCTTCGGTAACGATGGTCTCTACTCCGAGTCTAAGCTTGCCCTGGAGACCCTGTTCAACAGATGGCACTCCGAGGACTGGGGCCACTACCTCACCATCTGCGGTGCCGTCATCGGCTGGACCCGTGGTACTGGTCTCATGAGCGCGAACAACGTCGTCGCTGAGGGTGTCGAGGCTTTTGGCGTTCGCACCTTCTCCCAGCAGGAGATGGCTTTCAACCTGCTCGGCCTCATGTCGCCTGCTATTGTCGACCTTTGCCAGAGCGAGCCCGTCTTCGCTGACCTGAACGGCGGTCTTCAGTTCATCCCTGACCTCAACCAGACCATGTCCAAGCTCCGCAAGGACATCATGGACACCAGCGAGGTCCGCCGCGCCGTCACCAAGGAGAACTCCATCGAGGACAAGGTCGTCAACGGCCCCAACTCCGAGGCTCTGTACAAGAAGAAGACCATCGAGCCCCGTGCCAACATCAAGTTCGACTTCCCCACCCTTCCCGACTGGGACGATGAGATCGCCCCTCTCAACGACCGCCTCAAGGGTATGGTCGACCTCGAGAAGGTTGTTGTCGTCACTGGTTTCGCTGAAGTCGGTCCTTGGGGTAACTCCCGCACCCGTTGGGAGATGGAGGCTCACGGCGAGTTCTCTCTTGAGGGATGCATTGAGATGGCCTGGATCATGGGCCTGATCAAGAACCATAACGGTCCCATCAAGGGCAAGCCTGCTCCCTACTCCGGCTGGGTTGACGCCAAGACTGGCGAGCCTGTCGATGACAAGGACATCAAGCAGAAGTACGAGAAGTTCATCCTGGAGCACTCTGGTATCCGTCTGATCGAGCCTGAGCTGTTCGGCGGCTACGACCCCAACCAGAAGGAGCTTCTCCACGAGGTTGTCATCGAGGAGGACCTCGAGCCCTTTGAGGCCTCCAAGGAGACCGCCGAGGAGTTCAAGCGCCAGCACGGTGACAAGGTTGAGATCTTCGAGATCCCCGAGTCTGGCGAGTACACTGTTCGCATGCGCAAGGGTGCCGCTCTCTGGATCCCCAAGGCACTCCGCTTCGACAGACTCGTTGCCGGCCAGATCCCCACTGGTTGGGACGCCAAGAGATACGGTATCCCCGAGGACATTGTCTCTCAGGTCGACCCCGTCACCCTTTTCGTCCTCGTCTCCGTTGCCGAGACTCTCCTGTCCGCCGGTATCACCGACCCGTACGAGTTCTACAAGTACGTCCACGTCTCCGAGGTCGGTAACTGCATTGGTTCCGGTATGGGTGGTGCTGGCGCTCTCCGCGGCATGCACAGAGACCGCTTCCTGGACAAGCCCGTCCAGAACGACATTCTCCAGGAGTCTTTCATCAACACCATGGCCGCCTGGGTTAACATGTTGTTGATCTCTTCCTCTGGTCCTATCAAGACTCCTGTCGGTGCTTGCGCCACTGCCGTCGAGTCCGTCGACATTGGTTACGAGACCATCATGGAGGGCAAGGCTCGCGTCGTATTCGTCGGTGGTTTCGATGACTTCGGTGAGGAGGGCTCTTACGAGTTCGCCAACATGAAGGCCACCAGCAACGCCGTCGACGAGCTTGCTCACGGTCGTACCCCGGCCGAGATGTCTCGTCCGACCACCACCACCCGTAACGGCTTCATGGAGTCCCAGGGTTGCGGTGTCCAGCTGCTCATGACTGCCAAGCTTGCCCTTGACATGGGCATGCCCATCCACGGTATCCTGGCTCTGACTACCACCGCCACCGACAAGATTGGCCGCTCCGTCCCTGCTCCTGGCCAGGGTGTCCTCACGACTGCCCGTGAGCACGCCGGCAAGTTCCCTTCGCCTCTGCTCGACATTAACTACCGCCGCCGCCAGATCACCCTTCGCAAGAAGCAGATCAAGCAGTGGCAGGAGTCTGAGCTCGAGTACCTCTACGACGAGGTTGAAGCTATGAAGGCCCAGGGCTCCGAGTTCAACGAGAAGGAGTACGCCCACAACCGTGCCGAGCACATCAAGAAGGAGGCCGACCGTCAAGAGAAGGAGGTCCTCCGCAGCCTGGGCAACAACTTCTGGAAGAACAACCCCGAGATCGCTCCTCTGCGTGGTGCCCTCGCCACCTGGGGTCTCACCATCGACGACCTTGCCGTCGCTTCCTTCCACGGAACCTCGACCAAGGCCAACGACAAGAACGAGTCTTCCGTCATCTGCCAGCAGCTCAAGCACCTTGGCCGCAAGAAGGGTAACGCCGTCATGGGTATCTTCCAGAAGTACCTCACCGGTCACCCCAAGGGTGCTGCTGGTGCCTGGATGATGAACGGCTGCTTGCAAGTTCTCAACACTGGCTTGGTCCCGGGTAACCGCAACGCCGACAACGTCGACCCCGTCATGGAGCAGTTCGACATGATCGTTTACCCCAGCCACAGCATCCAGACCGACGGTATCAAGGCCTTCTCCGTCACCTCTTTCGGTTTCGGACAGAAGGGTGCCCAGGCTATCGGTGTTCACCCCAAGTACCTCTTCGCTACCCTTGACGAGAAGACGTACGACGAGTACTCCGCCAAGGTTCAGGCCCGTCAGAAGAAGGCCTACCGCTTCTTCCACAACGGCCTCATCAACAACACTCTGTTCGTCGCCAAGTCCAACGCCCCGTATACGGACGAGCAGCTTAGCAAGGTCTTGCTCAACCCCGACGCTCGCGTCACGGAGGACAAGAAGACCTCGACCATCTCTTACCCCTCCAACTTCATGAAGGCTTCTGAGAAGACCGTGTCACCCACGGCTTCCAAAGCCACTCAGGACATGATGGAGGCTCTGGCCAAGAAGGTGGCGTCCAAGAGCAGCAACGTCGGCGTTGACGTTGAGGACATCACTGCTATCAACATCGAGAACGAGACGTTCATCGAGCGCAACTTCACTGCTGGAGAGATCCAGTACTGTCAATCGGCACCCAGCCCCCAGAGCTCATTCGCCGGCCGGTGGAGTGCGAAGGAGGCCGTCTTCAAGTCTCTTGGTGTCTCCAGCAAGGGTGCCGGTGCGCCGTTGAAGGACATTGAGATTGCGAAGGACGAGTCGGGTGCCCCGGTTGTCAAGGTAAGCTAATCCCACATGATGTGAATGATGCATCTGGCTAACATTGTCACAGCTTCACGGTGATGCCGCTGCTGCCGCCAAGAAGGTCGGTCTGAAGGACATTAGCGTCTCCATTTCACACTCGGAGTCGCAAGCGATTGCTGTCGCCGTCGCAAACTTTTAAAAGGCGATAGACTGTATAGTGCATTTCGAGTTTTATGGGATATAGGCAGGCAAGGGATCTTGTCATGTTCGCTTCGATCGTGTTTTGAAATCATACAAGCGAGGGAGTAAAGATCGCGGGGACACTTTGGGAGGAGTGTCATCGCTATCATCATCGTCGGATGAATTGACGAGTAATGCACGAGAAGGGAACGGCGCAATGCGATAGACTGCTAGTTCCTCAATGCCACAATAGAATCTGTATCAAATCCACACAAAGTTCCGTTCAAACTAACAGGTGATCATCTCGACTTTGCGATGTCACCGTTGCGCTCTCTCGACACGGCGCGGGGCACTCAGCTCTCAAGCTTATCGTTATCGCTCTTGTCAGCGCCCACCTGTTCGGGCGAAGCGACGATCTGGATGGGTGCTATGCAACGTAATCCCGGTCTTAGCATGGGAGAAGTACGATCTGCCATTCCTGCGTCTGATGAAATGGGATGAACGGGGTGGAGGGGTTCGTATGCGGGGGACATGATTGGCGTGAGGTCGTAAGGGAGGAGGGCAGGACAAGCTGGATCGGTGAACTCTGCTTCGATTTTTTTCATGGTCACGGGAAGACTATGTTATGCTGCGCTGATATTCTTACGATGATGGGATTTACAGGTGACGACGGCCTTGGCTGTCCGTGTCCTGTGGTTGATCTGGGGACAGAGGACGTGGTAAGGACGGTTGAGTTAGGTAATCAGGGGTAGGCGAGCCAAGTGGCTAAGACGTCAGATGGAGGGGGTCAGGGGAGGGGCTGTGTCGTCACAGAATTGCAGGTTGCCTCGACTCTTGACGCGGTCTTGGGAGTCAGGTACCAGACTGACAGGGAGGAGCTTGGGCGTGCGCGCGTCGAGCCGTTCAAGGGATGAGGTAATGTCTTGACGGGGAGGAGGACGGTTGGGCTGGCGTTTTCTCGCACATGTTGTGTTTTGGCACGCGATCCTCCTGGTATTTTCGTTTCTTGGTGGTGTTTCTCGATGTTTCGTTTTTTTCCCCCGGGCTTCTCTTGTGCTGGAGGATGGAGGTCGTCTCATCTTGGTGTGATGTGTTCATGCCAGACTCGCCTGTCAGTGTCATGGAGGGGAGGGACGACGATGAGTGGGTGCGGGTTGCGACATGCCATTGTTCAACCGAAGTGTTTAAAAATAGGGGCCATGCATACGAATCCATACATGAGTCGACGTGGATCGACGACGACGAACGAACAGATTTTTTGCGCGCATTGAAAGTTGCAGGTAGGAGTGAAAGCCCCCTGGTTGGAAATGGTATTGTAAGTGAATGATCTGAAACAGGTCGAAAATTGAGCCAGTCAGCCAGCCAGCTGGTTCCTCGCGGTGCTTGCTGGTGGGAGGATCGCGGCCGGTTGCCGGCTCTGTCCAATGAGGGTCCGGGTGCTGGGTGATCGACGGGGCCCCGGCGGAGTGGGGCCCTTTGTGTGCACTGCCGAGCGGTGCTGGCCAATCGACTGCGAGAAGAGGCATGTCTCTGGTGCTTGTTGAATTTAAAGTGCTTTATGCAGTGATGCATCCCTTTTCTGTCTGGCCCTGTCGATCAACCGTCGTTCCCGGGACTGCATGGATTTTTTTGGCTTCAGAGTGGTGAACTGTGGGGGGAGCATGAGGCATAAGGCATGAGTTTGAGGGAAGGAAAGAAGGAGCAAAAAGGGGGTATGCGTCTGGGCGGGTTGTTGCTTCTGTTTTTTTGTTTTTTTTGGTGGCGCAGACAAGGCGTTTGGATCTCTTATTTCTGGGGGTTGTTGTTTATGCAGGTCCCCGGGTAGCACGGACTAGGGGCGATGTGTGTTTGAAGGAGATGGTGACGGGAGGTATAAGGAACGGAGGTTCCCCAAGGGCGAGTTGCGCGCGCGCATGCTGTCGTCTAACTGACTTGTTGTTTCTTCATGTTGCTTGACCTTTTTTGAGTTGTGAGGGACGAGAACGATTTTAATACCTATTCGGACCTTACCGCCGGAGCTATCGCGATCGATATCGACGACGACAGAAGAGACTCTCTACTTAATCGCACACCACGAATTTGGACAGAAACAAAAATGGCCGGCGCAAACATTCGAGGCCTCATGGGCAAGGGCGTCCCGCCGACGCCCACATTCTTCTCTATCCTGCGCGTCGCCGTCATGGTGCTGTCGCTGGCTGTGCTCGCCGCCTGCGCTTACAACCTGTCGCTGCTGGGCGGACAGGCGAGCTATGCCGGTCCGCCGGGCTTCATGCTCTTTGTGGTATGTCATTCCTCCTTTCCCGTGGTCGCTGATTGTAGTTTGCGACTTTTCTTTTGCCTGGTTTTTGCGCATGGCAATCGCGAACGACGTCGGGAAGGCGCGAAGACAATTTGGCTGACGATGCATGACAGTCCCTCTTCACCCTCCTCATCCTGGGCGGCGCCATGGCCCTCGAGCGCTTTGCGCCGCAGTTCTACTTCCGCCTGGCGCTGCTGATCGCGTACGGCGTCAACGTGCTCTTCTGGCTGTCCGGGTGGGCGTGGTCGGCGAGCATCGCGTCGCTGTTCTTGGGGAACACGTGTATTGGGAGCACGTGCTTTGGGCCGACGACGGAGGAGACGAGGTACGGGGCGAGTATGGCGGCGGCGGCGGGCGTTGGTGCTGTGAACTGGTAAGCTTTCTTCTGGCTCACTTTCGGTCAAGGGCAATGCTAATGAGGAGCAGGGTCATGATGATTGTCGTCCTCTTCTACTTCGTCAAGGGATGTCTCACGGACCCCGACTGCTACGGCATCTCGACGGGCCATGGCGCTGAGATGGGAAGCCTTAGTCTCAAGGCGGAGGGGAAGCAGCCATCTCGGTCGTCGAACTCCGATTAGACGATGAGAAGGGAGATGGCTTTCGACTGAAAGCATGACGATGGATCGCAAAGGATGCTTCGAGACTTGAAGACGCTGGGAACTGGGTAATGACTGGAGTTTGAGGTTCAGAAAGGATCTGGTACGGGGATGCCCCCCAACTAAAGGGCAGTCGTGAGAGTCAGGATCAACGGAAAGGCTCTCTGGGTGTTTGATGAATTTTGATAGAGATACCACTGGCTCTTATTAGCTAATAAGAAATGTTCGACTTTATCTTTTGCGTTGCAAATACACGGTAAGTAGAAACGAGTTACGGTATCGATGACTATGAAATCCTTGATAGACCCAGCAAGCCCAGCAAGACTCCAAACTTTTCGTGACGTCTACATGTAAGCCAACAATCCTTCACCCTTTTCCGCAAACTAATTCAAACCATGCCAAAGCAGAGAAACCAAGGGCATTTCAAGAAGAAGCCACCGCCCGAAACAACTAAGCGTCCCTGAAGCAAACGAGAAAGCAGCATGATCACTCCTCCATATCCTTCGCCTTCCTCTTAACACCCTTTCCATTCTTCTTGCGAGAAGCAGCCTTCCTTGACCTCGCCGCCGCATCCGCCACCTTCGCCTGCTTCGCCAACTGCTTCTCCTCCTCAGTCGCATCGTTGCTGAAATCAAGCGCGTCCCAGCGGTGATCCGCCACCATCTCGCGCTTCACGTTCTCGTCGAGCGCCTCCCAGTCGCCCACACCGGCGCCGAGCCCCACGGCCCGAGCCTTCCAGAACTCTACCTCCGACTGCAGCGCGAAGATGGCCTCGGCGCGGTGCGTGACGGCGCGCAGCTTGCGGTCGCGGGAGCGGGTGGCGGCGGTGTTGTTGCGCTTCCGCTCGAAGTCGTTCTTGGCCTCGGCGATGGCGTCGTTGCGCGCCATGGCGGCGTCGCGCTCGGGACCCTCGGGCATGGAGGCGGCGTCGAGCCAGGGCTCGAAGGCGGGCTTGGGCGAGACGGGCGCGATGAAGATCTTGGAGGCCCCGTGGCGGATCTTGTGCGTCGCGCGGAAGGGGTCGGGGTGGATGAGGCGCTTGATGGTGGGCGAGGGGGGCGGGAGGGGGTGAGGCTTGTGGGAGGAGAGGATGGCGAGCATGGCGGATTCGCGGGCGGCGCGCTCGTGAGCCGGGATGGTGGAGGGGATGGGGAGGGCGGAGGCGAGCTTGGAGGCGAAGCCGCCCGGGACGATGTACGCGCCGTTGGTGTTGATGGAGGAGAGGTTGGCTGTGAAGGGGAGCTCTGGGGTGGTTGAGCGGGTGATGGGGGTGAAGCCGTCGTGCTGCTCAGGGGTAGTCCAGTCGGGAGCATGCTGGGGTGTAGCTTGATGCTGAGGCTCATGGTCCTGAAGGGAAGCTTGGTGTTGTGGGAGAGCATTGTGCTCAAAAGTGGGAAGGGTGAGCTCCTGGTTGATCATCGAGGCGGGCAAATGGTTGAACTGGTCCCAGACGCTCGTATTTCCATTGTTGTAGTAGGATGAGAAGTCAGAATATTCCATGGGAGGGCTGGCTGGTGCTTGAGGGGGTCTGAAGTAGGTGTTGGCATCGTTGAACAGATGCGAGCCATCGTCTTCATAGCTGTTTGGGAGGCCGTCGGCTTGGGGCTTATCCCAGGCACTGGCACAGAGGCTTCGGAGCTCGTCAATCCCCATCATTGTGACGGCTTGAAAGGGATGTTTGTCGGTGATGTTTGTGGAGGTGTTGGGTGTGAATCAGAGGGGCCGGCGAATTGAAGCGGAACGATGAGTCAGAGTGCTCGTGAATGCAATGGAGCCGTGAGTCGAGTGACTCTGAGGTGTTTTGAAGCGAGGAAAAATTGGAGCTGATGGTGATGGTGGTGGTGGTGATGGCAAGCCGGGGGCAGTGATCATGGGGGAGCGAAAGGATTCTCTTATACAATTGAACGACCCACGATCGAATCACCGCGTTTGCCTTTGGAAGAAAATTTTGTTGAGCCACTGAAATCGGATCGAAGTCTGTTTTGGGAGGCAGCTGGGTCTGCTGAGGGAAAACGCGTCGCGTGGAGGCCAGCACGTGAGGAGGGGGACTTGGGATGACGGGGCATCTGGTCGTCGAGCCGACCATGAGGACAACAAAAGATGGAGGCATGCTGCTCAGTGAGCCCCGCGAGGACTTCCAAACAGGGATGGTGCCTTTGTAGGTGTTCTCCATGTGACTTTGTTGACGTGGGATAACTGATGCGGAACGTCGGGGAAACAAACCTGGCTTGGTGAACAACAACGACAGCAGTCGATAGCTGACCAATCCTAGAGCTAAAGACTGGCTTGGCCTACGTGTAAGTTGGTTTGAGCTCGTCCACGGCTTCTCTAGTTGCCTGAGAAGGTATTTCAAAGCTCTTACCTCCTTTGCTTTGGAAGTCTGTAGAGACAATCTTTGCCACTACCGCGTGGCTTCGACGAGCTTAAGGTCTCATTCCACAGCTAAGCGACGAAGCTTTGTGATGTCTTGTAGAAGAGCTGCTTGTCGTCAAACCGATTCCAGATTATTGATTCCTTGTATAAACGAGAGTATGGCAAAGATGACGGACAGGGACGATAATGACCAGAACTCTGCTAACTACTAAGCTTTTTCTACCTTTTCAGCTGAACGACCTCACTTTAGCACCATGCGTGCCGAAGACGTTGAACATTTCAGTACAATGCCTCAAATTTGTTGGGTCATGGTAGATATTTGAAGGCTATCAGCCTTTATATCTCGATCACCTTTTGAACGATGATGGAATATGCCTCGCGACGTCAACCTTATCGGGGCACGACTTGATATAAAATATAACCTGGCATATCACTACCTGGTCTCTCTTCTTTATGAGCAGGAGAATGAGGCCAGCTACGAAAACGCTGAACACTTTGCAGAGTCACTTGAGTGTCTCCCAAATCCCCATCGAGTTCTGATGGATACATCTGAAACTCATAACAAACTTCTCTGTTCCTGTCTCTGATTTATTCTCTCAAGAATAGCCTCTGTAATAAGGGATTCGGGATCTGTTCGAGCCCTGAAGCCTGTCGACATCAAGGTACGAGACCGCCCGGGTGCAAACTCCATGCACCAGGTACCGATTTTGGAGACTCTTTGCATTGTTTGTCTATGAGGAAAATATCAGTCATTCTATGTACGCGTAGCATTGAGGGCGGGAACTCTTCGCATGAGATAGACGACAGATTTGTGCTGATCTGAACGTTATCACGAAATTCAGAAACTGGCTAAGCACACGAACCCGAAGAGCCAATTCCCACGAAAGCGACTTGTATTGCTCGTCATTGCTCGTCTCCAATTTTGAATACTACTTCTAAGTATTCATTAGAAAATAATGCGATGCCAGCTAAAGGAGACAGTTGAGATCCTTCAGTTGATCTGCTCTTCAAAAGTGTGAATACTTTGGGGATGGGATACCTTTGCTCCCACCTCTTCAAATAATCATGAAACGGCGTGGAAGTCCAAGCAGAATGAGCAGAGTCTCTCACGAAAAGAAATGATCTATATTAAATTATATTCTCACCCATAAGCCTCCATCAAGTTTTGCTAGCTGAGCAGTGTCCACCACGTACCCTGTAATCCGTATATCGCCTCTGTTGTCACTATATGTTATCGTCATCTATTCTCGCTCTTAATCACGTTCACGTACTATCGTCCTCTACTATCGTCGTCGTCGTCGTCGTCGTCGTCGTCCTTCGTAGGTATCGCTTTCTCTACTACTGTTGTCTTCATCTAAGTATTAGGTGTACTACAATTGGTACAATAACCGGCTAGCATTACTCATTCTGTTACTACAACCATGACGATCGAAGCTATCCTCATGGGCAATCGAGCTCACGATCACTCCCACCGGGTCTCGGCAGTGTGATAACTAATTGTTTCAACCTATAAAAGCATTTCTTCCGTGAGATTTTCTAAGTTCAACGACACGAATGGCTCGAGCTTTGCGTGTACTAAATGTGTAGATCTTCAATCGCGAAGTCAAGGCCTGAACTTGGCGAGTTCACGTAGAGATGGCTCGCTGCCGTGATGAGAGCTTGATTTGAACTCACGTCATTGCCTTCCGGCTTTCATTCCCAACAAATAATCACCACTCAGAAGTGCCGAGAGCTGAAGCTCGAAGCAATGTTTACGGAGCAGCCGCAAAGTCGAGCCATCGATACGTTGCGTCGATGAGTCTCACTGCTAAGTCCAACGAACTCAATAAAGCCTGACTGGGTGTGATTGTGCTGAAGAACCATCTTATACTGCATTAATCCTCTTATATGTTTACTGACAGGGTTTTTGCGCGTGCCCATGCTGGAGGCTGCAAATCCTCAAGGCTTGGAACGAACCATACGAGTGCAAGGCCGGGAGACCAACCATATATAATGAAGCATGAGTTCCTTGGTATTTTTGTCTGCAGGGAAATTATGCAGTCGATGTACCTACCCTGTTACGGTGAATGAAAAGCCAGGAACAGGTTTGCTGATTATGAGAGCTCGCTTGATGAGAGGAGCCGGCTCTGTATTTGGCGGATGTCCACACACGGAACTCAGACTTCAGTCGTCTCGGTTGTGTTATTCCCCGCAATAATACACAGACAAAGATGACTGGGATCGATGAGAAGTTCCCCGCAAGATTGTCGTGGTCGAGTATCGCTGGATTTCTCCTGGAGTTTGCTCATACTGTTTTCCCAGCACAAACCCTTAGACTCAAGCTCAGCGAACAGGGCCTAGTGGAGGATCATTTTGCTGGTCAAGTTGTAACTGTAGCCACGCATCACCTCTATTTATACCACGACCTAAGACAGCGCGTCGCCTGGGTGGATCTTTCCCAGTCCGTCGGGCATTCCTACGCCCCGCCTCAAGGCAAGCAGGGGACAAAGTTGGCGCATCCAAGACATACTACATACTTAAGATTCGCTGGAGACTTTGTTGTCAGCACAACACAATAGATCTCTTTGGCAGA
The DNA here is from genome assembly GCA_025328345.1 of Colletotrichum sp. SAR11_59. Taxonomy (NCBI): domain Eukaryota; kingdom Fungi; phylum Ascomycota; class Sordariomycetes; order Glomerellales; family Glomerellaceae; genus Colletotrichum; species Colletotrichum sp. SAR11_59. The sequence continues at coordinate 80,190 of JAKMXC010000047.1, forward strand.
TTGTCTTTTAAAAACCTATCGCTTCAAATTACTCGGTGTGAGGCATGTCGACTCCGATTGCGCCTGCGAAAGAACAAGACAAAACCGTAACAAGACTGAGTTGAATATACCTGAGAATACGCCAGGAGAAACGGTGCTAGGAAACGAATTGTCCCCGGCGGAAACGCAGGAGAGACTAATCAGGGAAGATGAGCTAGCATCCCCCGCTCATGTATTTGTCTGTTCGGTTCTGATCATATGAATATCAATGAACGAGCGAAACATTCTGTGGTGGGTAATTTCTCATGGCAGGTTGAAAGATGGGTATTTAAGCAACTCGTCGTGGCTACTCTGTATGACTGCACTATTCTGAGACATACGAGCCGGTGATGACTGAATTGAGAAACGGATGATGTATTTAAGGCTGCTGTTTTGAGCTGAAGCTGTATTTAATACCGCGACGCGAATGGAGGGACTGCCAACTGTGAGTGTTGCGAACTTAATCGCACTCATCTGGTTTCTCCGTGGGAAATCACGAGATGCCGTCTCGACTCCGCAGAACGACGAAACTAACACATGATAGTCGACCACTTTGAACTTATTCGAAGTCAGAATACGCAAGGAAGAACGGAGATTGACGACGGACGATTACAAGTAAGGATCACGAGGACAAGCGCGGTTGGGTGATGAGACAAGATCGGGTAAGCATATCGCGATTTTGACAGTTCATTGCCATCTAATTCTTGCAACATGGGCCTCATTGCCGTGGGGAGCTTCTCAAAGGTAATTGAATATTATTTAAACTTTTTGAAGCACTGCGCAGGCAGTTCATCTCACAAAGGACTAGGGCATCAGGTTTAAACAACAAGCAGTATATAAAGCTAGGGTCTGTGGCTGAGAACGGAACCTAACCTTTCAGCGCAATAAAACCAGAGTGGTGCAGCTACCTCAAATTGGTTACTTTGGCTTGCTTGCTTTGCCACGCGACGCCACGACCCCATGGTGTCAGCTAACACGAAAGCAATTTTACATGGTCGGGGACTTCGGAATCACATTATTCGTGCGGAATACATCAGGAACAGCGAGGGCGGATAATGAGTAGGTGAGAGAAGTGGCGAAGAACGATCAATGAGAAAATCTAAACAAGGCACGCCGAATGTTCAGCTTTTGGCTGTCCAGTCTCATTCAAAACCAAGAGAATACCGCAAGTTGATTGCCCTGGAATCTTTCAATGGCTGATTCAACGTTATTTATATGGTTTCGCGTCAGTAGCTACTTGATGATGATTTCCAAGCATTGCTGCATGTACAACGCTGGGGACGAATTGGGTGCTGTTGAGGGTTGCCCTCCATTGTAATTTTCCAGTATTTTGAATCGACGTGACACGAAATTTGTCTGTACTTCCGCTTTGGATTGCCAACTAGCGACTTAAATCCCTACCTCGCAGATGGGCATGTCGTCGGAACGCGGCCGAAGCCGTTACCGCGGCTCGGGAGTTGGGGTAAAGTTGTGGGACCAATCAGGCCCGGTGCAGATCCGGGCACTACCGGAACACTGCCGGATCAGCAGAAGGATTCCGTCACTCGCTCAGTGGCAAAATTTTCAGCGTACAATGAAAAATACCTATTCAGAACTGTATTTAAAAATCTATATGATTCCGGTTGAGGAGACTCTAGTAGCGGACCAAGCCAAACGCTCCCACTGGATATTTCCATTTCGGCCATCTTGGGCTCGTAAACCGTAGTTATCATGCAATGCAACAAAGAACAGATAAAAAACGCCGTGTAAAATGCCACCACACTCCAGCCGGGCGCCGTGAAGCATATGCCAGACCTTCCCCCATTTTAAACTCTTCCCGCTGTAATAATCACACACGAACTCAAGAGTCTATAATTTGCTCTTCTCCACGTCTTCCATCTCTTTGCGAATAAAGTCATTGAACTCGTCGGCGTTGTCGAGGTAGAGGTGGTGGCCCGCCTTGGAAATGACCTTGATCTTGGCGGACCCGTTCTCGCGGGCCTTCTCCTCGTCGGTGGCGGTCAGCAGCGCCTGCGCGCGGCGCTGCTTCAGCTTCTCCTCGGCCTCGAGGCCGCCCGCAACGTCCATCCAGTCGTTCTCGCCGTACATGAAGACGACGGGGATGCCCGTCTCGCGGATCTTCTCGCCGTTCTTCTCGATCTCCTGGCGGCCGACGCCGTCTATCCTGTTGATGATGGGGCTGCGGGCGTAGGCGCCGGGGGCGAGGATGTAGGGCAGGGCGTACTCGCCGCTGCCGCGCTGGCGGAAGATCGAGAAGGCGTAGTCATGCAGGGACTTGGACTCGTCGGCGGGGAGGTGGTTAAAGCGGCGCGAGGTCCAGCCGGAGACGAAGCGCGGGCCGAGGGGGCCGGTGAAGCGCACGATGCTGAAGGGGGAGACGTTGGCGTCCCAGAGCCAGACGAGCCAGCCTGGTAGGGGCCGCTTCGGGGCGTTGGTGGAGTTTGTGGAGGTCTTGGAGCGGGAGGCGGCGGCGGTGGAGGAGTTGTGGTCGTCGGTGGTAACGGCGTTTTGGTCCTGGGTGAATTCGTTTTGGAGGGTGGATTCTTCGGGCTCGGGCATGGACTCGTTGACGGCGTAGGGGTCGGCGGGGATGCCGACGGGGGAGGCGAGGATGAGCTTCTTGATGTGGCCGGGGTACTTGAGGGCGTAGGCGACGGAGAGGTAGCCGCCGAGGGAGTGGCCGATGAGGGTCATCTTGTCGATGTCGCGCTTCTTGCGCCACTCCTCGAGGGCGTCGATGAACCAGGCCTCGGCCTCTGCGGTCTTCGCGGCCTGGTCCTTGGCGTGGACCTTGAAGGGCGGGCGGGTGGAGTTACCCATGCCGAGCATGTCGAGGGCGTAGAGCTTCCAGCCCTTTGCGCGGGAGAGGGGCTCGAAGTTTTTGTAGAAGAAGCCGAGGCCGGCGCCGTAGCCGTGGACGATGACGAGGGTGTTGTCGACCTTTTCGCCGACGCGCTCGACGGAGTACTCGTTCAGGGCGCGGTTCTTGCCGGAGAGCTCGACCATTTGGGAGGACCACACGCGCTTGCCGAAGGGGTCGTGCTTGTTCGAGTCGAGGGTGTCTTTGAGGTAGGGAATGTGGGACAGGACGTTGCGCTCGGCCATTTGGGGGGTGACGCTGGACCACTGCGGGAGAAAAGCATTAGTCTGATGCAGGTTCTGAGGTGTCACGATGATTGAGGGGTCCTTACCCATTCGTAGACGGCGTCCTTGTATCCCAGAGGGAAGTAGGTGCCGGCGGGACGGCTTCGCGCATCGGGGCGCGCAGGTGCGGCGGAGGCGGCCATTGTCTGGCTGTATCGGCGTTGGAGCGAGTCTTCTGAAGAGGGACGTATGCTGGGGGCTGAAGTCGATTTGACGCTGGAGGAGGACGAGGTGATTATGGAAGAAGCAAGCTTCAGTCGCGACCCGTTCACCACAGCAGAGGCAGTTTGTTGCTGTATCATACCGGGTGGACGGGGGTGGCGAAAGGGAGGGGTGGGTGTGTTATATACGTGATGAATGACGGGCAAGACAACAGAACAAGGGCAGGTAGGTGCGAGCTACGCTACGGTGGCAGCAGCAAGGCTCGCAATACACGTGGGATTGGTGTCAGTGTGGCTGCGGGCGCCGGATGTACGTGTCCGGAGAACGGATTTTGCGCAGTGTCGGGGGCCCTTTGAAACTTGCGACGACTCATCAGTCAGCGGAGAGCCGGGGGTGGTAAGGCGCAGGCGGAGCGGAGGATCAGATAACAATTGAGAAAATCGAGAAGAAATCTCGGAAACGCTGCCAATGGAGGGCTAGGCCGTTGGAGGGGGAGGGGGGTGTAGAGACAGAGGCAGAGACAGACGGGTGGTGACGCCGACTTGGGACAGGAACAAAGAGGCAGTTTGGCAGTGGGAGGGCCCGTAATTCGACAAGCTTGTTGAGAGCAGTTGGGGGCGACAGGGGTGAACGGGCGGGATTGGTGGGCTGCGGAGCGGTTCATGGACTTAGCACTCGGAGTTTGGCGGGATGAATGTGGGCCGGTCACCTGCATTGGGCCGTGTCGGCGGTAAGAGGCCACCAACACTCCGATGTCCCGGGGGAAGCTTCCACAATGAAGCCTTTTGTCTGCTGCCTGGCTGAGCTGAGCTGAGAGAAGACGTAAGCACGGGAATTATATCTAGGCCGTACTCTTCAAGTAGGCGTCACTGGGTGGTATTTTTGGGACAGAACATCGCTGTACGTGTCTGTCTGGTGTGGTTTGATGCAATCTGGACTGGCCGATGCATGACATCAACACTTGAGTCGTTAGAGTCTGTCTGCAGTAGCCCGAGCGCATTGGGTTTTCGAGAAGGGACGAAGCTTGTTTTCATCGAATTGTTTCAATGCAGCAGCTCTTCCATGGACTTGATAACGATAGACTCTGGTTTTATGGCATGGCCATTGTAGGCATGTCAAGTTCCAGGTTCATTGTAGCTACACGAGCTCTCAAATCCCTCTAAAAGAAGAAATCACTGAACCATTGCCTCTAGTCCCTGAATCTGCAACCACACAGACCAAACTCCTAATTGTACGCCACGTAATTACACCAGTTGAAGCCAGTTGTCAATGAGCCAACAGCATTGGAGACGTTTTCGCGTCTAAACTGGTCCAAATTTTAAAGCCCAGTTAGACAACAAAAGCTCCCCCCTGGCCGTTGCTCAACTTCTTCAGCAATTAATATCGTGGTAGCATCCATTCCCCAACAACTGGGTGTCTTATCCTTATCGATATCGCTTATCGCTCCAAGACGCCAGGACCACTTTCACCCGCCTCCCACCAAAGGGCAGGTGCAGCTCTTTGCTATGACGTTCCACACCTGCCACTTCACCCACCAAACGGAGCGGAATTTCCACCCCAGCAGCACCAGTGCCAGCAAGCACAAGCCAACGGCCAGCCTGCCAGCCCACTTCACCTGCAGGCCAGCAGCAGCTCTGGCGGGCAGTCCACCGTCCAGTGTCTGACATCTGACCACCGCCGTCCAATTCCGCCCTTGTCTCGCCGGCAGAAACATCCAACTCGACACCGCACATTCTTCCCTCCTCCTCCCACCCCAAGGGCAGTGCAGCGCTGCAGCTTTTGTCGTTGCTCCCTCCTGCACCTGCACCTCAATCCGACATCTTCTGCGCATATACCATCGCGCATGCCTGCGTACATCTGTTGACGCGCCTGCCGCCGAGGTCCAGGCCCCTCCAAAAACCTCCAATTCCGTCCCGATCGAACCTCTTGACCGCCGCACCGCACCACGACCACCACCGCCGAAGGGGGAAAAACACACCCAGTCACCCCCTTTCGGACGCACTCATACCGCAGCCATGGCCGACGTCGACTCCATCGTCAAAGGCGCTCCGCCGCCGGGCAAAGAATCCAAGTCTCCCGTCGGCACCACCGGCGTACAACCAGACTCTGGCAAGCCGACCGACCCGCTCAGCCACACCCCAAGCTCCCCGTCCATGGTATACTTGAACCTCCTCATCCTCGAAGCCTCCCTTCGCGCGCAATATCTCGAGCTGCGCGCCCGCCGCCGCCATCACACATTCTTCTTCACCCTGCTCACCGCCTGGATATGCGGCTTCGGCTACGCCCTCTTCTTTGCCCCGCGCGAGGACGGCCGCGGCGTCGGTGGCTCCGTCTACTGGGGCGTCGAGACCTTTGAGAAGATCTGCTTCATGGGAGGCGTCATGACCGCCATCCTCGTCTGGGCTACCGGCATATGGGAGCGCGGCATCCGCTGGCCGCGACGCTGGTTCCCCATCTCAAACCGCGGCCTGCGCGGCTTCAACTGCAAGCTCGTCATCATCCGCAGACCGTGGTGGGCCGAGATGGGTTCGACCATTGGCTTCTTTTTGACCTACGGCCTCTTCTCCCACACAGCGAGCTCCTCCTACCGCTACGTCGAACCGTCCATCCTGCGCGAAGTCGAAAAGGAGCTCAGCCTCAACCCCGACAACCACCCCACGCTACCCATCCTGGTCGAAGACGAAGAGAAGGGCGGCCACGAAGAGGACCTCGCCCCGGGAGGCGACTACGTCAAGCTTCTCATGCTCGCGAAGCCATTTACGCCGACATTTAGAGAAAACTGGGAAATCTACCGCACAGAGTACTGGGAAAAGGAAAACGAGCGCCGCGCCCTCATCCAGAAGAAGCTCGCCGCACGCGATCGCCAGGTAGCCAAGCAGCGCTGGGGCATCTTCTGGTGGCTCCCCTGGCACCGTGTCGACCGCGCCAACACCCTCCGCCCCGGCTCCCCGTCCCGCCACGGCAGCGAAAAGACGACGATCCACCCCCGCGCGGCAGCCATCGAGCGCGAGCACCGACGCCGGAGTAGCACCACCAGCGCGCACCGCCGCAGCTCGACGAGCTCCTCGCGCAGCCTCACGCCCTCCGTTGCGACCATGCCGGGAGACGATGGAGACGGCACCGTCAGCAGGAAAGCCAGCACGGGTTCCAACGCATCCGACAAGAGGCGGAAGAAGCTAGGGTCCATGTCCAAGGCGAAGCGCCCGAACATCGAGTCGAGGTCCGTCACGCCCGATATACCGTCGCCGCTGGCCCGCGAGAGCAGCGTCACGCGGACGGACAGCGGCTCCGGGGCTGAGAGTGTGGCGGAGAGGTCGCTGCGGCATTCATCGTCTAAGACTAGCATCAGCTCTTCCGCGAACTCTGTGCGGGAGAAGCACCGTAAAGCGAGCGAGGCGTGATTTGCCCGTGGCATGTTGGGTGTAATGTTACTTTATGATTCAAAGAGGAAATAGCGAAGAGATGAGAAATGAACATGGCTCATGCGCATTGACACACCGATCGGCTTGTTGTTAATCTTATGTGACAAGAATGTTGAAGAACTGCTTAGCAAACGGAAGGGCTAAATATTAGATACATGGCAACTTATTAAAGCCAATGTGTGATATGGCTTCCCCAAGCATCCGTCCACTCAGCGTCACTATTGCGGGTGCTGTCAAAGGTGATGTTGGGCGGTAGATTGAATCCTGTGCCGCCATTCGCAAGGAGTATGCATGGTAATCGGAGAGATAGATGTAAGGAAGGATGCGATACAGTCTCTGTCAAAATTGAGTAGAAACCCCGTCTCATCCTGCTTGCCTGACTGCATAGGTCTGATTATGATGTTCTATTTCTTGTCTTGATAGTGGCCAGTGATGTACGATGAGCGCTCCTAATACGCTTCTTGCCGTCGTAAAACGAATCTCGCTCAACAGAACCGACCCAGCAGAAGCGCCTCAGGTCCTTAGTCCGCCGTCCTCATGAACGAATCAGGCCTTGCGGCCCAGTTCATTTCGCTGGTTTTATGAGTCTCAGGGACTTCAGTAGCCATATCTATTGTTTTGATTCATGATATAGACTGACATCTCTTGCGAACCATCCCTCTCGACCACAGGCGGCCGAATCAATGAATTCAAGATGACAACGACCAATGAACGTTTATTCATGCTGCATCTCGTGACTGGATACAGAGTGACCGGGACCGACGAATGAGAAAGATTCGCTAACGTGGTTGGAAAGCCACTGCATCCCACTGCGCCTCGTGCCGAGACGTTGGTCATCTGCAGCCTGGTGCTGGCGACAAACTTTTCAATCAGGCTGCCGAGTGTTTGACGAACTTTCTGTCTTTCATTGTCATTATCATATCTGAAGTACTCCTTCACTTAGTCGAGTTCCCTTAAAGACCAATGTTTTAAATAGCACCTTCTTCCGTAGGATTACCTTGATCACGGCATTCTTCCAGGCAGCCTGTCTGTGAAAGACCTTGACTACGCATATCGACTGCTTCAGCTGCAAATTTTGTTTCAATTCTTGCGAGTCAACGATAAGTGGGAAATGAGATGTCTTTCTATTTGCCATAAAGCAACCTTCATCACGTTATCTTACTTTTCAGTCCCAAAGCTTCTCATCCTTTCCCGGCAGTCCGGGTACTGTTGCACAGATGGAGTCGACCACGTGGTCATCAAGTAAGGGAAACGGGTATGAATGGATTTGGACATGTGTAGGCAATACCAATGGAAGGTTTTGACAGACTACAGCTAACAGATAACAGTGTCAGTGTGGGGACTCGGGAACGAACTGCAACAGGACACCTGGCTGCCCGAATTGTCAATTTTATAGATGCGAAAACTGCCCAACGGAGCAAGTCAAAGCACGAGTGGGCGGGTCCCATTCAGAAAAGAGGAAATCCCGGGCGAAGATTCGTGGGAATTGGGCAGCGCGAAATGACTCTGGATCAGAACACCGTGTGACCGTATCGGACGGAGAAAGAGCCGAGCTCAGGAAAAGTCACAAAGCATGGGAACCAGCCCAGACGGATGCCGAAGCGTCTGATGACGAGCCAGCAACAGCATTTGGTGACACCCGCACGGAACAGCGCAACACGCCCGATTCAGAGAACGACGCGACTATATGGGATCGAAATCCAGCCGAACTCAAGGAGATTCAAGAGACGGTGGAATCATCCCATCGCAATATTGAGATCGATGCCGAAACGTTCGGTGAGAAGCCAGTGATCGCGTCTGGCGACGACCGCACCGAACAGCTTATCACCTCCGATTCAGAGAGCGAAGCTCCAGCTTTAGATACCTCTAACGATGAACCAGAGGACTCCGAGTCGATAATCTCCGACAATGAAAGTATATTCTCTGACATACAGAGCAACAGTTCGAAGTCTTCCGTTCAAGGCAATGAACTCGAGGCTCTTCGGGAGTTCATAACTGCTCTCTTCACCAACGACGAGGATTTGGAGCATGCCTTCATGCTTGGCCTGAGAGGCATCGAGGGTGAAGCTATGACAAGACTATGTGCTCGCGCTCTGCGTCTCATGGGTAAAGCCCTGCGAAATGATGCGGCAGCAATAGCGCAGAAATATGGCGCAAAACGCGTCAGGGCTGATTCGAAGTACATTGCTTACTCGCTAAGGAAAAGGTGTGACCCAGAATTTGCAGCCCGTCGACTAAATATCGATAGGCCGCCGATGTCAGCGAAGGATCAAGAACAACATCTCCTCAGTATGGTGCAGAGAATGCGTTCCTCCCACGGAGGGACTTCAGGACGGTCTCGCGATGAGGCTGATATGGAAGATGACTCCGATATCAGTGACTCTGAAGAAGTCGACACAGACGCTGACTTGAAACTTCTTCTCCAAAAGAAAAGAGAGATGGAAGAATTCATCATGAAAAGTGACCACATGAAAGTTTTCAAAGAAAGCCTTCGAACACTACATCTGGTAGAAACAGGAATAGTCACACAACAAGTGAGAGTATATGTTCCCGACCAAAAGGAAGACGATCCACAAGAAGTCGTCCAACAGGATGCCTCCGAAGAAGATCAACCAGACTCCCTGCAAGCAAGTCGGGAAGACTGTACTGGGACGCACATGGAAGAAACTCACGAAAGTCTCCATGAGTGGCTAGAAATAAGCCACTCTCTGCCAGAAATCATCGACAGATGGAGTCCGCAGTGGTTTGACTTTCTTTGGGAGCCACCGGTATCTCCCGGAGCCAGTCGTGTCAGATGGACCTGCGTAAGAACTGACGGCATATTGATGGCAAAGTAATTACACTGACATGGATACCCTAGTCGTGCGGCAAGAAACTTTTTGACGATTACCATGGTCTTCAAGCGGCGCAGCTGGAAAATCTCAGGGTTTTCCTGTCCGGGCCAAACGTAAAGCAATCACACAAGGGTCAAAATGGAAGAAGTTCGTCGATGGAATGGACATATCGTGCTGCAAAATGGACAGTGTCAGTGTTATCAAGTGTCGCTAATGCAGGCAGCCGCGACCGAGCGACAAATTCCAGCCTTCCACAGTTTAATCCGACCGTCTCGACTCCTTCGAACCAGCCGCTGAGCAGCCAGGGCACACAAAGAAACAACCTGTTTCTCTTGTTCAGTCTCCAAGCTGGAGGGGAGGGTTCTGCCAAGGTTCTGCGTCATGCAGACATTGAACCATCACAGCTGAGAAGTGACAACGACTTCTTCAAATTTCTCAGGCACAGGTTTCACCAAGAAAGGAAGTTTGCTTCGCGTGTTTCCTTGAGGACCGTTTCTGGGATTGGTAACTGCATGGTGTGTAGATCACTCGCTCATCTCAGATGACATTAGCTGACACTTGAAACAACACAGGTACACGTGGACTGCAGTAACTTCATCCAAAGCCTCCAAAGGCACTCTATTGCTTGCCCTGCCGATTCGGTCTTTTGCTGTGGCTGCTGGCCAACCTCATCTGCAATTTTGAAATACCGCTATATCCCAAAAGCCCCCACAGAACCCTTCCGCGTGGAAAAGAACTATCTTCTCCATCACTTCAGAAACCCAGGATGTCTTGATCCGAGTCAAACATCGGTGATCTGCTATATGCCCATGAAGAAAGATAGTCAACTTGTTGGCGAGGCTAGCAAACCTGTCACCGGGTGGGGCATTTACTTTGAGGAGGATTGGCATTGGAAAACGATATCTGTTGTCATAACAGTATTGATGATGATCATCAGCACCGCACTTGGCTTCACTTGGTGGTTTGTCAAGTCAGACTTTTCAGGCGGCTGGGGTGTAGCAAGCTTCTGCGTCACGTCAGCGACTTTGGTAGTTACGGTGTTGGGATTCATGGCACACAAAAGTTACTAAAGGGAATGGGAGGATTTGCGTCGCGATTAGAAATTGATGGGCAAAATTGTAGCAGTGAAAGCCTTCAAGTTCTGAATACATCAGTTTTATTTCGCGTGCTTGCTGCATGAAAGACTTGCTTGAATCAGCTGAGATGCTGCTCCTTTAACTCGCTCGTATTAATTCTGAGAGCCCTGAAAAGTGCGATTGGTTCAAAAAGAGAAAGAACATGTCTAAACAGAGGGCTCTCGCTTTCCAGCTCACTTTAACTTAAGTTTTGCTCTCCAGGCGGGTAGTAGGCATAGATAACGATAGGGACGACAACGACGACGACGACTATAGGAACAGGGACAGGGACAGGAACAAGGACAACAGAGACGATAGAGACGATAGAGACGATAGAGACGATAGAGACGATAGAGACGATAGAGACGATAGAGACGATAGAGACGATAGAGACGATAGAGACGACAGTAATAGTAGAAGTTTTCAAGTAAAATAGATTATCCTGCATAACATAGGTAGTTATCCGCATGAGTTGAAGAATCCGCCCGGATAGCAAAACCTTTTCCGTCCGTGTCTCACACACTCTCGCGAGATTCCATTAGCCCGGTCGTACAACATTCCTGCTTTTCTTATCATCTTGCCTGTCAGCTTGCATTCTAGTGCGGCTGATTCAGGTAGGGGTGGTTTTGCAGACGTGTCTCAGTTAAGCCACAGTAATCATGCTTTACAGTCTTCATCGCTGCATCTTTCTCCTGTTGCCAACCATCCCTGTCAACTGCACATTTCCAATGTGAACAGCTGCTCTTCCGTCAGTCAATAGGCTCCGTCCAACGACCCGCCATGACAGTAGACTGCGAAAGCCCCCCAGACTCCACTGATATGTCCGACCCTGATGTCAGTGGGATAGGGGTAAGCGGGCCCTGCACCTTCCTTCAAAACCCTATGAAATTAATGAAATGAGCAGGTGTCTATTGGCTTCGTCGGAACTGGTTGTCTGATGATTCTCCTTCTGATTATTTACTATGTCTTCGTCTTTGACCCAAAGCTTGACCCGCTCCGGAAGCAAGGGCAAGCCATGAAGAACCAGGACAGACCAAACGAAATCGACGTGGCAGTTTTGCGAAGGGTCAGATGGGCGCTTTTGACCCTCGGTTTTAGATTCACTTGGCTCGTGGATGGGAGGAAAGATTCCTCGATAGAAAGAGGATTCAACAAGGTATGACATTCACTCGGTATCCAATAATCTCTACAGATGTACGGAGCATTATAGCGTACTTCCGATGCAGTTCTGATGTTGAGGCAGTGTATCCTCGCGATGAGCGACATCCAAATCGCCACAGGACTCGCCGTCTTGATCAGCGGTTACCACGAGCTACCTCGCATGATTTCTGCCTATCACTGGATGATGATTGTCTACACTGCGTAAGCCTCCCTACTACAACTCACTACAAGAAACTAATGCAGATCAACGCTGATACATAATATCCGTAGCTGGTTCTCATCCGTGGCGCACCTTGCAGCACTATCCCACCTCCGAACCTACTACGCAAACCACCCGGAGCGCTTCATGTGGAGACTGGTATTGATCTTCTGCGTTGTCACAATGCTGGGCGTGGCCATGTTTATCAACACTCCAATCAAGGTGAAGATGGACGCTTCCGACAGAATCAAACTCACCGACTATAGAGCAATCTGCCTATTCAACGAGTCGAAACTTTCAAACGGAAGCGTGCCTGAAATAGCAATGCTCGCAGACACGACCTTTTCAGTGTCTATGCTGGTATTTGGCCTGATCATCAGAACGGTGAAGATGAGCCGTGGGGTCTTCCGTTGGACCTCTTTTTACAGGTCGTGTGTACGATCCAAGTTGGCTGTCATAGTCAAGGGGGAGAACTTTGGCCTACGTCGAGTGCTAGGTCATCATGCGTATACGCTATTCATTGCTCGTTCGTTGGCTGTCTCGTGGATATTGGGTCGCTTGTACGCGGAGCTGTGCAGCTCATTTCTTGCTGAGGTGTGTAATCACTACCTACATTGTTCTTCATCCCATATCTCGCCACCTACATGAGGTATGGATTGGTGCTAAGCTCTTCACAGGTCGCTTGGGTCATGATCACGGCATCATGGGGACTCAAACAATTGCTGCTGATACGAGCAGAAGGCCCCGAGGATGAGAACAGCTGGAGCTTTGGGCAAGTTGCCGCCGTGGTGCTGTTTATAAGCCCTTTATGCCTAGCCTTTGAGCAGTTTTTCAATCCGGGTACGTTTTCCGTGTGACGACCCCTCTTCTTGCATCCTCCCTAGCCTCTCGGGTTGTCAGATTTACTGATCTACCACCCATGTCAAGAACCAGCAGGCACCGCCGATGCTAGGCGCAATGGAGCTGCGAGAACTCGCTCGGATGACCTTCTCGAAATACAGCCCCAAGAACCAGAGAGCGTAGACGCGCGACGAGAGTCCATCGAATGGATCAGATTGGTGGACATCACCGCATGCTGGGATGCTCCATCGTCCCGAGCAACGGTGCATCTGTTCGTTGGATTCAACTTCCTGCTGATGGTCTACGCGTTCAACGACTACGTGGTGTTCCGGGCGTTCGTCAAGATGATGACATGGTTCTTTGTGTATCAACCAATCCAGGCAGCCCTCGTTCTTCTGTTGGGCATGGAGCTGGAGCAGACGGAGCTCTGGGTGCAAAGCCATGCACTTCGACGCGCGACTGTCGTTGCTCTTATAATTGCGTGTTTGTTGGGCACCATCGGAATCTTCTTGCCGTCTTGGGAGGCGCCCTTCACGCACCTTTACGTCTGCCCTTGGGAAATAGTGCCGGTGTGCCTTGACTATTTGATGGTAGGGGTTGTGGTGCTGCAGTTTGGCGTCTATCTTCTCATTTACATGGCGAGAAACTCGTCGAGAGCATTGCGCTCGGGAGGGTAAGAAAGGAAAAGAGAACCAATTCCACTTCAATACTAGGGACTAGAGTCTGGATGGTACGACAACCCAGCTTCAAGTACTTACCTCACGAGAGAGAACCTATTCGACACATGCAGCGATGAGACTGTAACGTCAATAGCCCAAAAAGATTGGAATTAGGAAATGAATTACGAATATCTAAACATCATATCTCATTTGCAAATTGCCGCCAGAATATCCTCGGATTGTTTACTTCTTAGACCCAAGATCATCCTCACTCTCGTGGAACATACTCCTCCTTAGCGTGCCCGTTCCAGCGGGGCTGACCGGCAACATTCTCGCCGAGATGTAATCCTCGCCATCGGAAGCCCCTGTTGGCGGACTAAGAGGGCTCGGGTGTCCCGGTGTCGGTGTCTCAGGAATACCAGGTGTAGGCGTCTCCGGTACCGTCGCGGGGACTCCACGAGCACCCTGCTGCGCGCCGGAAACCTCTTGCTCGCCGCCAGATGATGCCGAGCTGACCGTCGCCTGGCTGATGTGCCTCAGGTGCCGGGTCTCGTTGTCGCTGAGACCCGAGACATCGGAGTCGTGGCGACCGGCTGGGGTGGAGTGGGAGACAGGTGGGGAAGGCGGTCCAGGTTCGGGGGACTGCGCACGGGTTTGGAAGCCGAGGACGCCTGACGACCGCGAGAGGGAGGATGCGTTCTCGTTGCTGGAGACGGAAGCGTAGTAGGAGGATTGGTGTGTTGTGCCGGGGTTGGAGCCGTTGCCCGTGCCGAAGTGCGTGTGTTTGTTTATGATTTCGACCGGGGTGAGGCCTACACCGTGAAGCTCTGCGCGCGGCGAGGTATCTGGGACTGATTAGGGATCTATTGGTTCGATTTCGACGCAAGAATCTTACCAGGAAGTTCAGCGATGTGGTCATCGGCCATTTCATGCGCCACAACCGGCGCCGGAGAAGCTGCAGGGGCAGGAGGCGGTGTGCGGACCTCTGCCATATCAAGAGTGGACGGGGTCTCTTCGGTCGTAACAGTCGGAGCCTTGGCCGGCTCACTGGGCTGACCTCTAATCCAGGAGATGATGCGTGATCCGTTGTCGTCGGTGGCGGTCGCAGTCCCATTGCCCTGCCTGAGGACCTTGCGACGACGCCAAAGGCAGAAGCCGACCAAGATGCCAGTGATAAAGACTAGACCTAAGACAACTCCGAGAACAGGTGCGACCCATTTCGGAGTGCCACCACCACCGCCGTTATTGTTATCATTGTTTGGGTCGTTAACGATCGGGCGGTCAGTCTCTTTCGCCTCGGTGTACGGGTACCATGTGTTGATCTTGGTCTCGTATGGGGCAGCGAAGACTGCTGAAAGACTCGGATCGGCCCAGCCTGATACCATCGGTGTCTTGGCTGTTGCCGAACCCTGGGCATTACCGCCAATCTTACTTTGGACGGCTGTCGGAACGGTATAGTTGGACCATTTGCTCGGACTGTAGCTATCGAGCCACTCGCCGCTGGAGACGTTGAAAGTGTGGAAGAAGTTTGGGACACAGGGTGGGTTGCCGCCGCCGGCTGTCGCTGCGTATCCTCCGATAATCATCATCTGATCCGGGTAGGGCATCACACACTGATGTCCAGCTCGAGCGTGGATTTCATTTCCATCGCTGAGCTTGATCCACTGGAAAGACGGCATGGACAGAACCCAGACAGCATCGCTGAAACCTGACTTGGCATCAATACCAGTATATCCGCCGTAGTAATAGAGGTTGAAGCTCGAGCGATCCTGTGCGGTGGCTAGTACAGCACAACCTCGAGTGAGTGCGCCAGGCCCATCTTCCGTCTCCTGCTTGTACCATTTGTTTCCCGCAATGTCGTAGATGTCAATGAACTTCATAAACTCCGGGCTTTCTTTCTCCTGTGACAAATTTCAGCAGGTGTTGTGTGATAGTTGGCAAAGGAACTTACACTGGCTTGAGTATCAACAGACTTTCTGATGCCGTTACTGGTGAATTCGGGAAACTTGACACCTCCAACCATGACCAAGATACCTTTCTCTCCGACCGGAACCCAAACAGCCGACGGGTTTGCTCTTGGAGTGACTTGCAAAGTCTTGTTGGAAAACTTCTCCCTCAACTGCGTGGTCATGTCGAGGGTAATCAAGGTGTTAGATGTGGTGTTGGCTGTGAGTGTCTCGTTGGCATCACTCTTGTAAATCTCGCCCCAGACGGCCGATCGCATGCCTCCAATATACCATGCCATGTTCTCAGACGGAGCGCTGACTGCCGCGCCGTGAGCAACAAATTGTGTGATGCCACTGTCGAGAGTCTGTCTGTCGGTGCCATTTCGGAATTCTTCCTTCCCTATACCATAAGGAAATGAACGATGGAACACAACCTTATCGGCGTCAGGCGGTTCTATCGTATCTGTTCTCGCCAGAAGAGTGCCTCCATACAAGTAGAACTCGGCATCATTGTACAAAAGTCCGCCGTCAATCATGTTCGGGGAATAACTACCGACAAAGCCTGCTCCCCCTGGCGCCTTTGACGTCGTGCCGATCAGAGTGGTGAAGTTGGTCTTCGTATCAAATGGCTTGCTGAAGTTGAATGAATACATAAGACCAAGCGGATTATCTACGAAAGTTAGACGAGGACAAGATCCATAGGCCGAGGTGCTCACTTTTGGTAGACAGTTCGTTCTCCCCGTTGCTCATTTTCTGTGTCCATGTAAGATCTCCTCCGTCAAGCCAGAGTGTATCCCGAATGACGGCAGCTACTGGTCATCAGTTATTGTCCATGAAAAATGATGTGGAGATGCTGCTACCTCTTGGGGCTTCCCACCAGCACATTTCCGCGCTGACTTGCGCGGGTTCCCATCCTTCATACTGCGCGCTTGCGAAGCCGAGAACGGCCGCGAACAGGACAGAGCGCGTGAAAGCCATTGTTTCCACGACGTTGTGCTTGAGTTGTTCGGCTTCTGAAGCGTTATGCAAGAAATCACGTCCGTCGTTGCTGTCTCAGTGCATGGCGGCTTCTTCGGGTGCTTATTTGGGGCGGGATAACACCGCACTACTAGCAGCAAGTGGCAAAGGGCCTTGCGAGAAAGAAGCAGGGCGAGGGAGGTCAGCGTAAGCAGAGCGGCGGATGATGGCTCGAGTGCGGTTAGAAATCCCCGCGTGAAGAAAGACGGGCCAAGCTTTGCAGAGAGGCTCTTACGGCTGACTGGACCGGCTTGTGTCTGTGATTGGGAGAAAACTTCGGAGAAACTACTTCGATTAATGGTAGTCTGAGTCTCAAAGAGAACTGGCCGGGAGATGGAAACGGAGGGCCCGAGAACACGTTCGAAATCGACTGAACCCCGCAGCGTCGACTTCACCAGATGCCCGAGAGAACGGATCGTTACGGTGGCGACGGGAAACGACAAGAGGGACCAACGAGCCGGCAGAGACAATGATAAGATTATTGCCACAAAGAAAGCCAGTCCGATTGCCCAACCCAGAGTGTGTGTGTAAGGCTGGACCCACTGGGTGAAGCACGACTGGAGGAGGCAACCGAGAAGATGGAGGGTAGTAGAGGATGCGATGTGCTTATGCAAGTCTTCGGGCCCTAGACGAGGCAGGTCGGGCTCGGCGGTCTCTCGGATGGGGCCATTCACGAGGACCAGAAGCTCGTACCGACTTTCTTGAGTGTGGAAGCAGCTCCCGTCATGATTGGTGGGTTATGAGGGATGAGGGTTGGCATCCCAGAGGAGAACGACTGGTTCTGGTGCCGATCGCAGAAACATGGCGACTTCAGCCTCACCATTCAGTGGGCTAGTCAATGAACTCCATAGCCACTGAGCTTGATCCTACGGAAGGAAAAGTGCACTTCGCCTTGGGATAGGCATCCTGTGTCTGGCTCGAAGTCTCTCTCATCAGGCGAGAAGTGTCTTGCTTGTCGATAGCTCCCACAGCTTGCGCTGTGTAATTGCCTCGTGTAAAGTTTGAGGAGAGCAACGAATTGCCCAGCACCAACATAGAAGCAACAATGGGTGTGGCACAGGCAGGCAGTGCTCAGTGTGCGGCAACACGGCAGCGATACCGCATCCCCGACAGGGACGACCGTAAGCACAAACACAGCTGGCTTCTGTCAACACTTGTTGGGACGAACCAACCACACCAACTCAAGGGATCAAGAGCAAAGAGTTGGTTGCCGTGGCAGACAAACATGCTACCCTGTCGGCTAAATGGGGAGAAAGTTTCCTCAGGAGTTTGCCGCGTGAGAAGAATTGGAATTCCCCTAATGATACGTGGTTGCTTTGCCTGGCCGTAGTTTTGACTTCTCTGGCACAGCATCTGGTCAGCACCAGTGCTTGTCTTTACTCCTCGCGGCAAGTAGTCCGAGACTTGAGGCGAACCAGACTTGCGCGACAGGAGAGACAGCGCACCAACGGCAGTGGCATGGTTCGGGGTCATGAGCCTGAAGGAAGCAAAAGTCTGCTCTGCCGGCGGGACGCAGATGGCTGCTGCCTGTGCCTCTCATGAGCTTCTTGGGCGCAGCGGACCCGGCATCAGCATGCATACATGGTGGTGTGGTGGCAGTGGTCGAAACAAGGGAAAGGTATCTGCAAGTCAGTCAATAGACGAGCCGCCAAGCAGAGCTGCAAGGCCTGGATGGGACCAGCACAGTTGGAGCAGTGGATTGCGACCAGGATCGGGACCAGGGAGCTCGGGCGAGCTCCAGCATCGAGTCTCCAGCCTTCTAGGTCAGGAACAGGCAGAGCCAGAAGCTCACTAAAATAAAGTGTGGTAGGATGACGGCGTCAGCCCTGTAGGATGGGTCGAGTAAGACGTATCCTTGACAATATTAAGAGTCGGTGAACCGTAAGACGACCACCAGACTCTGGCGGCGATGCCGCAATATGAATCGTGTTGATCAGCATAGCAGCCAGCCTGCCACAGGCGGGCAATCGGGCATGCCACAGACCGAGCGAAACTTGGAAAAGACCCGATGGCTTTCTCATCTAGATGGGGTCGTCGGGTGCGGAGGTGGCGGCCAGCCTCGAAGTCGGTCCTCGCCGAGGAAGCGAAACATTGATTGATGGTGGATGGAGAGGACGGGGGAATAGAGTGCGAGAAACGGCGGCCGGGAAGCTAGGCTCTTCCCAGTCTAGCATGATGAGGTAATCGTCGTTTGCACCAATGGGAAGTCCGGGTTGGAAGACAAGCAGGCACGGACGGAAGCGACCCACTTTCACCCATTACCCCTCTTTCAGTCCCCAGTATTAGATCAGCAAACAGGGCCAAAAGAAGAAAGCCCGCTCTGAGCGGTCCTTCTCATAGGGCAGGAGCGAAAATCCCATGCTGAGATGCTAAGCTTAATTCGGATTAGCTCACGTCTATTGTGAGTGCGTTTTTGTCCCCTGTTCCTGGCCATCTCATCATTCTCTGCTGACTTCTTCTCCTTCACGCATTTTCCCACCTGGCCGCCGTTCCCTCAGCCTGACCATCCCAACCACCCTCGTTGCAATTGAATCCAATTTACGACAAGGATCTCACGAAGAAACTTCCATGTACGGCTATGTCATGGCTCTGTTCAATGGGTCGAGCAATCAGCACTTGCAGAATGGCCACGACTCCGGCCATGCATCATGCCATGTTCAATATTGAGACCTTACAAATACCTCATTGCATATGACAGAGACCGAGTTATGCTTACACTGTCACCAGCCTTGCCTCCAAGATGTCCAAAACAGTGGTCGAGATCGAGTCATGATTCACGGCTACGTCCAACACAGCAAGACGGCACAACATCGCCAGGCGCATGGCCAATTTGCCCCGGATTCTCCTCGCTGCTTGCACCGCATCGCCGATGATTGCATCAATACGACCCCATCACACGAAATCTCCCTAAGACACAATTCTGTCACCAATTGTTCTCTCAAATCGCCTCGCAGTGCGCACAAGTGACACCTCTAGGCTCATGCTGTGCTACTTCGATTGCCTCACAGCCCCTCTTCCCGCTGCAATCGACCGGATACTAGCATCTTGGACGACTCGATGGCAGCCTGTTTCCTTTGTGCCCGGTAATTGATCTTCCGCAAGGGACACTCGGACGCTGCCGTCGAGCCATGCCAGTCGCACAACTGCTCGGGTTCGTGTCTCTTGTTAATTCGAGTTTTGCCACGTTCTGGCACCTTGACCAACAAGTTTTCCGGCGTGCCTGGCAATCTGGAAGCAATATCGTCTGCGTCCCTGGGTCGATGATCTTCAATCTTGTTTCCCACGCCGGAACTCAACCGTCGCAGGCGCTTCGCATCCCGCATGTCTACCACCCTACTGCTTTCCCGACACGTCTAGGCCGCAGAATTCTTGTCGGTCCAACGCCTCTTCATTGAAGAGTTACTTGTTACGTTACTTATCATATCCACCTCGTTCTGCCCGTTCCGACCTAGACCGATCCAACAGCACAGGCATACATGTGCAATTAACCCTGGCTTGCAGCGTGATGGACGAGTCTTGCGCGAGCGGGACCAGGGCAGACCAGTCATGTCCGTGGCCCACGCCAAAAGTCCCCTGGGCGTGCAGGAAGCTCTTCGGTCTTGGCCCTTGCCAATGCCACCCGCCCCCAACCCAGGCACGACGACAACGACAACGGCCGGCCGATGCCGCCCCACGCCGCCCGACCTCATCCATGTGGCCAGGCTTCAAGACGGGAACCAGAGCGAGTCGCGAGTCGTCTGGCTCACCACCCACCACGCTGCGGTCTCTACTTTCTCACTCTACACGATTTGATGATCCATTTTCTGATTTTTCTCTTCTTCGTTTTCGCCTCTTTCACTACGGACCTCTACTTGGTCCCAAGTTGCTACAGTTCCAGCCCAACCCTGGCGATCACCCACAACCCGCGTTGGTCACTCGTGCGGCATATCGCAGCTAGGTAGATTCTCTTGTGTGGGAGTCTGGAGCAGCTATGATGCCAGCCTGATGGTCTGCAAGTAACTTCGCACTTCGCTATTGACAACTCAAGCCTTCAACACTGCCGTATCGAGGCGCTGCTCCTCCGGGACGCGTACCCAAGTGTTCATGTCGTCGCCATCACATTTTATTGATCTTGGCGACCACACTTCCGGAGCCGTTCCTGTGTGCCGTTGTCACAGAGACCCATCCATCTTCGAGTCGGGCGCTGCTTGCCTTTCAAGGCAGTAGCTTGCCATCTCCAGCCAACACCCCTGCCGTCATCTTCGCAAGCCCCGGGCCAGGGTCCTGGTGGATTCCCACACGGCCACGCCCCTCCTCCGATACCCACTTCCACCGGCTTTGTCGCCTCTTGTGCCCCATCGCTCTTGTTCCGATCTTGCATTCGCCAATGATCTTCCAGTGAAGCATCATGGTAGAAGTCCACGCCTCCATCCACCCCGACTGCCGTCCGAGGCACGCCCCCATCAGGGTGGTGGCACGTCAGTACACGAGGAGTCTAGAGCTTAGCTCCCATGTTGCTGGATTCCTTCGTCATCTCATTTCCCTGCCCTCGGCCTCTCGCTGGCTGGCTTAATTAGCTAACGCCCTCCCCATTTGCTCGAGCGAGAGACAGAGAGCGAGAGAGAGGTTTGCTATATGCCCAGCTCATAGGCCACCCATCTTTGTCAACACCATCTCGGACGGAGGTCCCGCCGAGCGGACACCACGCAGCTAGCTTACGGGGTACGGACTGCTCTCTCTGGCTAAAGCTAGCGGGGAATCTTTTACTGTCATTGTACGGAGCCCTCTTCCTTCTGAGCTCAGGTAAGGCTGCCTCGCCAACTCAGCTCTCAGCCTCCCTTCCCCTCGCTGCATCCCATCGTACATACATATGAGCCCCCAGGTACCATTCCCAGCTCGCCTGAGTTTGTCCTGCCCCCAACTCCCACCTGGCACCCTCTGAGCGCGCCTTCCAGCTTCAAAGGCCGCCCTCCCACACTCGTTAGTCGATCGTCGCATCGCATACTACCATTGACTGTGGGCGCCTTTGGGAACTAGCCTCTCGTTCACCTCAGCTACTCGGCCATCATGTTGTTGAGATCATTCTTGGTCCTCGGGACCTTGGCCGCCAGTGCCGCCGCGCAGGACGGCATACATGCCAGACAAAACGACTCGTTTCCGGCGGAATATGCGGCAAGCTCTGCTGAATACACTCCTTCACCCACGCCGGAGTCCGTTGTCGAGGTGGTGTCGTCAGTCCTAGCAAAGACTGAATCGGTCGCTGAGCATGCGTCGTCGTACGCTGCCCAGCCAGAGCCAACACCCACTGATTCGAAGAAGACTGAGGACTACAACACCAACACCGATGATTGCGAGCATTGGGGCTCCAAGTGCCCTTGGGGGAAAACTGTGACTGTCACGGAGAAAGTGAAAGAGACGCAGACAGCTACGGAGACCGTTTGGAAGACGATCGAGACCACTGTCACCACGGAGAAGCCTACCACTCTTACAACCACGTGAGTCTATCTGCCTCTACCAGAGAATATAGGGCGACGTTTCTGACAAACATACAGAACCACATGCACCGAGACAGTCTTCACCACCCAGTCTTACACCACAACTGACTATGAGACGACAACCGTCGTGAAGACCAGCGTCACCTCGTATCCTGTTACGACGACAGTTGCCATGTAAGTGAAAACCTCATCTTCTACGCTTATTCGTCTACGATTCGGGTCATTAGTCGCTAGTGGGAAGACGACCGAATCCCATCATCCACTGTCTTAGCTCCCAACCTTCTATGAGCTGGCATCGGATGCATAATGTGCAGATTACAGGATCAAGACTCTATTCTAGTGGATCTTAGTACTAATTGATCTCAGCTGCAAACCTGTACCTGAGCCGACCACTTCAGAACCAGCCGGGTACCCCACGTATGGCAGAAAGCGGACTAACCACGAGATCTGCGAGACCAAGACGGTGGTAACCTCGACAACCAAAACAGAGTACATCACCGAATATACGACTGTTCCAGTGCCAACTACTATCGAGGTTACTCAGAAGTACCCCACAACGGTTATCCAAACGGAAGTCGAAACTCAAAAGTACACGGAGACCAAGGATCGCACCCAAGTTGTCACCCAGACTCAGGAAGTGACCGCTACCAAGGTTTACACTTCGGTCTCAACCTTCACCACCAAACATATTGTGACAACTGAGATTCCAGTGACTGTGGTGTCGAGTGTCACTCAGTACATCACAACCACTTTCACGACGACGGAGGTCTTGACCAGCAACTACTACTTCACCAAGACTCAGACTCAAAAGGTCACGGACTACGAGACTGTCACCAAGGATAAAACCAAAGAAGTCACCGACTACCAGACTGTAACTAAGGACAAGACCAAAGAAGTGACCAACACGGCCACTATCACGAAGCCCGTTACTCGCACCGCTACGGTGACGTCTGTCACAACTTTCACAACCCCGACAACTATTGTCTCGACGTATGTATACACAACAAGCGTCCCCTACACCATCACGCTGGACCACACTACGACAACGACAGCTTGGAGTGTGTCTACCTGGATTAGCAAGACGACTTACACGAAGCCAATCACCATCACGGCGTCGTACACCGAAATCCAGACCCAGACCGCCACCGCAACTGCCACTGTGACAGACCGACAGACTGAGCGATACACCGATTCGACCACCATCTACGTGTCGAAGACTTTCTACGATACTATCACTGTCTCAACCAGCTACCCAGTCACTGTACCTGTTACTGTCACGAATGACCGCACCATCCGGGAGACCTCTTACACAACTGTGGTGGAAACTTACGTCACCACCATCATCTCCAAGTTTCCTGTCGTTTCGTACATCACGCGAACCAACACCCGAACGGCAACAGCGACGGTCACTTCTCCGCCAGACACCATCACTCTGCCACCAGTCACAGTGACAACATCAATCTCTGGCTCTCTCACCACAATCACTTTGCCGGCTTCAACCATCATCGTGCCCACGACCGCAACGGTCACAGGCCCTGGCGAAACTGTCACGCTTCCTGCTTCAACGATCACCATACCGCCAGTCACAGTGACCACGTCCATCTCCGGTTCGCTTACCACGATCACCTTGCCGGCGTCCACCGTGACCGTCCCCACGTCAATCTTCGCTACTGCCACGGTCACTGGACCTGGTGCTACCATCACCTCCCCTCCTGAAACAATCACTCTTCCTGGCTCGACAATTATCTCGACTATCGCTGGAGAGGTTACCACAATCGTTCTCCCAGGCACCACTTTAACCCTCACCACGACTGACCTTGAGACTGTCACCTCCCCTCCTCAGACAGTCACTCTGCCTGGGTCGACAATCGTCTCGACAATTGCTGGAGAGCTGACTACAATCACTCTTCCGGGTACCACGCTGACTCTCACTACAACCGACCTCGAGACTATTACTATCCCGCCTGAGACAACCACTCTGCCTGGTACCACCTTAATTACCACTCTGACCGAGACTGCCCCTGCCTCTACCGTTACGATCACCGAGGATGGAACAACCTTCACCAGCGTGATTCCTGGCCCGACTTCAGTGGTCACTTCGACTGTGACTGTGCCTCCGGTCACTCTGACTCTCCCCCCAACAACTGTCACTCAGACCGAAATTTCGGCGTGTCCTGCCCCCACAAATACTCCCGGGCTCACGTCTAACACGGTTTACGACCCCAAGGCAAATCTCACTTGGGGTTGTCTACCCGGATTCGTCTGCGATCCCCCCAAGGGAGACAATTGCAACTTGTGGGCAGACTCGCCGGTCGACGAGTACACTTGCAACCCCAAGTACTGTGTACCTGCGCCGCCCTACACAGTCTCCACGTGGAAGGACAACGAGACTGGGTATGTTCCTCCCAACGATGGCTACTTCAACCTCAATCCCAACGCTTTCGGTCTTTCATTCGATATCTTCGAGTACGAAGTCATCATGACCAAGGTTAAGGGCAAACATGGAAAGTATAAGACCACCATCACAACAGGCAACTGGGCCTCTCAAACGTCTTTGTCGCACTTCCCACCTGCTTCGGCGACTGCCACTGTTGAACCTGCTCCTACCAGCACCGCGAAGTCGGACTACGAGCATCCCCACAAGCCAGGAAAGACGTACGAACGCCGCGCTGTCATTGTCAAGCGTGATGACACAGTCCTCCCAGCAGCCTGCTATTCCACTTGCAATAATGTTTATCTGGAAGCCCAACGCGTGGGCAAGGATCCCGAGATTTGCAACGCTGGGTCCCCTTACCTGAGTGGGAAATCCAGGTGTCAAGCATGCATCGATGCAAACGGTGACGAAAAGAAAACCACAGCCGCTTACATTGACCCGAAGTGGAAGCAATACGATGACTTCTGCGATGGCCAGGCACCGATAACAGGAACCACCAGTGCCGCATTGCCAATAGGAACAGCAACCGCGACACTCACCACTGAAACTCAGATTAGTCAGGCGAGCAGCATCGCTCCTGAGCCCATCACCGAATCCTCAACAAGCACGTCTGTGGAGAGCACTACCGCTCCCGCGCCCACTCCTACGCCTACGCCCTCGACGTCCACCAGTCCTTCGTCAGTAGCTGAGACAACTTCCTCCGCCACCAGCACTTCCATCACAGCGGCATCTTCTAGTGCCCGTGAAAGCTCGTCCGCGCCTGCGAGTCCGTCCGCGTCCGAGGCTTCGTCGTCGGCCGCCTCCACCACGCCATCGACCACGCCTTCAAGCGCAACAACCGGGACAGCTTCAGCCTCAGAGAGCGCAACGTCGGCAGAGTCTACCGCAGAGTCCACCGAGGCAACCGCAACCTCCACTGCAACGGCCAGTACAACTGCTTCCGGAAGTGCGTCGACAACTGCCTCAGCTTCAGCTTCCACGGCCTCTTCTGCGTCGTCTGCCGCGGAGTCTACCGGAACCGCGACAACCGAAGCTGGTTCAAGCCCGTCAGCATCAAGCCCCTCGGAGTCGGGCACCGCTGCCCCTTCCGAAACCAGCGGAGCTGCATCCTCTGCCCCTAGTGCCTCATCTACCGTCACCGAGCCGAGCTCCACTTCAACCAGCCCGCCTGCGGTCACAGCTGCCGCCGCAAAGCCCGTAACCTCTACCTTCTTCACCATCTTTGCGCCGATCGTGGCTCTCCTCCTCCTCTAATTTCTTCATCCACTCCTTCTGATCACATATTTGATTCAACTTCTTCAAGGATCCATACATTCAGGTGGGAAAAGTTATTTTGCTTTATCATTCACGACACTCCCTCTCGGCTCCCGAGCCGATCATTATTATGGCGTTTTCACGAGAAAGATAATGGCGAGATATGATACAACGACAGATTTCACGACACTCCTTAAAGAATAATGAATAATTTAGCATGTATTATGGGTGGGTAAACACATTGAAGGGCTTTTGAATATTTAGTGGACGGTTTGAATGGCTATGATACCCCCCGGACACTCCTTACGACGCACATGGCCCGGAAGTCCGGCGAGACTTTCGGAAAGTTTTTGGAACATATACCAAGGCATAAGATTTCTGCCTGGGATGGAAATACTGAGTTTGAGATTGCAAATGTTAGAAAATCCTGGTTTATTGGAATGGGGGTGGTAATGGGGAACATTGGTACTGGTGGGGGGGCAAGGTGGCCTCTGTGCCTGATGGTTGTATGTGAGAGCACGATATCCATTGCATTAATGATTTTTTGATTCCCCAATTCTGTCGCAAAGCTTCTTGATGTTTCGATGCTTGACTTTTGACTCATTCGTATGGTGAAATCTGTCCTCTACTCCGGGCTTCGATGTGGATTTGGGATGCCTAGCCCCGCACCCGTGCCGCGGCACAGCAACGGCCGGGCGATGAGATAACTCCAACTGATCCTTCGCCCGAACTTCTAGGACCTGCCGCAAAATTGAACACGTTTTCTTCGGTGAATAGTATCTCTTCGACCTTTTTGAGCTGAAGCCACAATTCGACTGGACACGTCCGACGATGCAAACATGCTTAAATACACCTCAACGTTTCGTCAGGATGGCACTCAGCTCAACCAGTCTCTAGATCACTGGCAACCTGCTTTGATTCCCGAGACACCACAATGAAAACCAAATCAACGCTCTTCCTCATCCTCTCCTGCGCCCTCCTCTTCCAAGGCCTCGCAGCAGCATGGCAAACCCCTCTCCTCCCCTGGCGCAAAGCCGACACCACGCCCAAAGCAAAGATCCCGCAGTTCATCCTCGACACCCGGCATCCCTGGCTCACCACACACGCCGACGAGCTCTCAAAATCCGAAGACCCGAAATTCGTCTTGTGCACCCCTCTCAAAGACGTCATAGCCTCGAGCAACCACGACCCAGAATGCGGCCACGATTGGCAGCTCAACGGGCTCGATTTACCCAGCGACCTCTTCCACCGGCTTGAGATCGACAACAACCGCGTCGGAATCGATCGTTACGGCTGGGCCAACGCGCGCAGCCGACTGCTGGAGATGAAGGAGTGTCCGAGGGCGTTGGAAGAGGTGCGAGAGCTGAAGGTGGACATCTTTGCGCACCGCGGGGAGCTGGTGCTCCCGCCTGGTGAGTTGCCGGGGCTGTTTGCGGAGGTTATGGGCGGGATGACGGGGTTGCGGAGGCTTGACTGGACGATTCGGGGATGGGATGAGAATGCGGCTTTTCGGGAGGAGTTTTACAGGCAGGGGGTGGAGATGAGGTCTGTGGAGGAGCTGAAGGCGAATATGTACGCCTCGTGGATCCGGGATTCGACGCCGAGGTTAAGGATGTTGGAGGTTGAGAGGGATGACTGGTATAATTCGAAACCGGACGACTGGAGGGAGTTTCCGTTGGTGTGGTTGGAGAGTTTGGATAGGATGCAGGGGCTGAAGAGTCTGAATCTGGGAGGGATTTGGTGGGATAAACAGGTTGAGATGACGGAGCGTAAGTCATCTGGCAGACTTCTAGATTTGGGCTTGAATCGGTGGACACTGACAACATTCTAGTCATCCCGAAAGTGCTGCCGAGTCTCGAGGAGCTCTGGGTTGGTCACTTGACCCATGGGCATATTGCTCCCCCAGGGGAGGCACTTCGAGTAAGCACACAATCTCTACCCTGATCATCCCACCATAGGGCTAACGCTTTTCCGAACAGAACATGACGAGAACCTTCGCTTCCCTTTCAAACCTCAAGAAACTTCATCTTCCGCGTTCGGCCGACTTGTACCTTGACTTCGACGGGGGCCCGTGGTGTGGCAACGCGTACGACGGAGACGACGGTCAACGGCTCTGGCGCCAGGTTCGGTTGGATGACATTGAGGCGACGGAGCGTGCGGGTGTTATCGTACAACAGGAGATACCGAGACTGAAGGGAGTGGACGTGGGTGACTTCTATGGGAACTTCACCGTCGACGCCGAGGGAGGGCGGGCGATTGATTGGCCTTGGACTGGGAGGCTGGAGGATTGGCTTCGGGAGACAAACTTTTGATCCCTAAAATTTGAATTTCCTGAAGAGGACGGGCTCTAGCTTAAGGTGTTTGCCACTAGAAATCGCGTGATATGCGCATAATCTATTGTCTTTTGCGTCCTTATCCTCGTCCTCGTCCTTTTCACCAACCAAGCACTCTGGTAACTTCCGCCAGTCCCGTCTTCAGTCGCAAGGGGACGAAAAATCCGAAATCTCCGTCTCGACT
Source organism: Colletotrichum sp. SAR11_59 (assembly GCA_025328345.1). Lineage (NCBI taxonomy): Eukaryota > Fungi > Ascomycota > Sordariomycetes > Glomerellales > Glomerellaceae > Colletotrichum > Colletotrichum sp. SAR11_59. The sequence continues at coordinate 108,386 of JAKMXC010000047.1, forward strand.
ATCAACTGCGCCGTATGATTGCTCCCCTGATAGGTGGAAATGATGCGGGACCGAGTTGTTGTCGAAACTACCCAACAAGTCGGATTTCCACTGCTGACCCCAGAAATGATGATCATGCCCACTTGAAGGATTGCTTGACGCCCAGCCCGCTGATGAGCCTATCGGACCTTCGCGAAAGGCACTACATCGAAGCATGGCTAAGAGGTGGTCCGACTTATGCAGAACATCGAGCATCCATAAATTTATTCGCTCCATAGTAGTTGTCCACTTCTTCAGTCTGGCGAAGATGGCAGAAACTTTGAGCGTATGGTCCAGAGAGTACCAGTTCCAAGTACTCCGCGGATACATGCTCCCCAAAGCCTCCTCTTGATGTCTCTTACACAAGCCATACGCGTTCGCTTCATTTGAACACTCGTGACAAGTCTGAGAGTATCTTTTCAGTTCCAGGCCTGGCCTCACGGGCCAAAAGAGATGGTGAAGCGAGGATCTTAACGCAACCTTGGTCTCGGGGCTGCGCATTGCGTGGAATTGGCTTGGAGACGACGCTTTCAGCAGGCATTCGGGCACTGTCGCCCACCGTCTTGGCAATGGGCGATTGCATCGGATGATCAGTTCCTGCTCGATATTGGCGGCTTCGTACAAGATGCTCGGCAGCCTGTGTGAGGAGACATAAGGCGAGAAAACGTCTTTAGCCAGTGCTTCCATGGCTCGATTTATGGCCTTCGTCCCAGCCACTGGTCTTGAGGCCTGATCCTTTCTTAACCCTTGGTGACCACTTTCTAGATACGGCGTTTCGGATAGCAGTGTCCTCAGTTGAGAATTCAGCAGGACATGTGTCGTTGGGATGTCTGTGTTCTCTGGCTTGCCCGCCAAAAGCGCATGCCGACTGTCGACCGAGGCGGATGCATTCGCAGCAAAAAGCGACGGGTCGAAGCTTTCGCAATGGAGGGCTCCCCTTGAAGCTGAATGCTCAACCTCCAAATGGTCTTTGAGGTCTTCCACGTTTGTATACAGCACACTTTGATCGCATCCTGAGAAATTGTGGCGGTCCACGAGGTGCCGCGCCCGCGAGAGAAAGTCGTTCTTGTGGAAAGGCTTGTCGCAGAACAGACAGCGGACCGAGAAGCTTTTATATACCCGAGCGAAGGCTTGGTCGATTCCTATCAAAGCCCCGCATGACCAGTGACCCTGGGGCGATACGCGCGGGAAACTGAAGTGTGGTATAGCTTCACTGTGGTCCCTTTCGACACAGGAGAAGCGGCGCTTTTTCTTCTCTCCCCCTAGCGGTGATGAGAATTGTTTCTCACTGTAATCAGACCCGCTGACGCTCCGTCGTAATGGCGATGATCCGACGAGCCGCTGGAGGGAGCTGGCGACACTGGCGATACTCGAGAGATTGTCGCTCATTCGAGATATGTGGTTCAAAGTCTCCTCTTGGATCATGATGACCTGGTCCCTTTGGTCTTCCGATGATGCGGATATGTGATCCATCAATTCATAATGTCTAGCGTTTGAGTCGGCAATCGCGTTACTGGTAAAATCTTGAGTTGCCGCATTGGACCTCAAGTTGGACTCGGTAAGACTCTGGACATCGATTTGAACCTGATCCAACTTCTCCAGACCAAGATGAGAAATTGACCTATCGTTCATAAGTCCAAGATCGTCACTTCAAGCATAAACAAGAACACCCACATGTTTAGAGCGCCAATGCTCAGACTGATTTGGGCCCTGTGGGACACAAGTTTCGACTCCAAGGCTCGAACCGCGCGAACGCGCCGATTCTGCAAGACGTTGCTCACTTTCTGACGTTTTGAAGAAGGCCCCGAAGGTGGCTTGTGATTATCTACCCAGTCGTCGAGATCCTGGCCGCATCGCTCGAGCTGAGTGTGAAGGGTGACAACATGCGAAGCCCACGGTGCGCCATCACAGGTGCTTTTGCTGTCTTTCACGCTCTGTAGAATCGACCTCAGCCCTGTAATCGTCGAAATCATAAGTTCCGTCTCTCTTGTCGCATTTTCTGTCCGGATGTCGGATTCCCTCTCTGGTCCTGGATGTACTCACTCAACTTAACTAGCCCATTGAGAAGTTGACCCGCGAACGAGAGCAACCCGACAATGCCAGCGGCCGCCTCCATGGTGCTTATCGACTTGTTGAAGCATATGGTGATTAAAAGTTCAATGCCTTCAGGAGATGTATCCCGCTTGTAGGGTGCCAAGGCGTGCGCCTCTTTGAGGCAGTGTCGGGAAGAGGTCGGCGTGAAGGCTATCGAGTCGTTTCTTCTCGCAGCAGCGACCCCCGCACATCATCTCTCCAACCAAGCCAATTGAGTCCAGCTACCACACCGCGAGAAAGTGTACCTATTTGCCATGCATTAGTTGCCGCGGCTGTTCAACGCCATTGGTCATTATGCACTCAGTGTGGGACCACGGCGGCCTCCCAAAATGCAGTTTGACTGGACTTCTTCTTCGAGGAAGGGACGAGACTGACGGCCACAAGAGCAAGAATCGCCGGCATAAAAATCCTGCTCTCGTCATTATCGTCGTACGGAGCGGGATCAGTTAAGTTCAGAGCAGCTTAAGGCTTCTGCCAAGCTTTTTGTATACTCACGGCATGTCTTCGAAGGACGCATTTCAAGTAAGTCAAATTAACTCGCATTTTCACCTCGCAAACTATCTTTGCCAAGGCCAGTAAGGAGTAGGTATCATTCCAGAAGCAAAAACCCCCATGTGCGCAGAGAGCGAGACAAGATATTTTATCCCATAATCTCAAAAGCCTCCCACGCTGATTCCTCGTTCGCCCCTCGTAACATGAAAAACGCCTCGCCTTGATTTTTGATCGATTGCCCATGTCCTCAACACTCGAAAACTCTCTTCCTTCGTCTCTCTCGAGTCTATTCCTTGAGGAATGACACAAGACCAAAATAGCAAAAAGAAGACATGCCTCGACCACTTCCAAAGTCTTTTCCCTTCTTAATGCAGACTCCTTGGACTGATTGTGCCATGTATGTTGTTTCGTGTGTGCAAAGATGTCGATGATGTACATGTACACGGAGGGTGATTCCCTCCTTGGTTGTTCTATAATTGCAGTAGTTTTGGCCGCGATTGAAAAACACCGTCGAAAGCAACTGCTGTGACAAGACTTTTACGCGAAATCCATGTCGTCGAAGTCAGCCTCCGCGTCTTCCTCAGCCTCAACCGGGTTCTTGCGGGGACGTCCACGTCCACGTGGACGTGAGGTAGAGCGCTGGCGCTTCTTGGGTCGTCCAACCGCGTTGCCAGCCTTGCGTTTCCGGCCTCTGCCGTCGGCGGCAGGTCCTTCGTCTTCACTAGCGCTGCCGTCGCCCTCGCCATCAAGCTCATCCTCATCTGCGACCTTAAACTCCTTGTCAACGTTCATGAGCTCGACAAAGGCCTTGCACTTTTCGATGGCCAGTGTCTGCTCTTGCGATGCCAAAGCGGTTGTGTGCGCTGTGACCTCCTCCCAGAACTTATCGCCAGTGACAGCCTGCACCTTCGTTGGTGCTTTGCTTAGGTCCTTCGCAGTAGGTTTGGCTTTCGTCTCGCGCTTGAGGCCGTAAAGACGCCGGAGGTAGGTTCTCGCTTCCCAGAGGCACAGCATGAGAACAGACCCAGACGTCAGCTGCCGCAGTCGTTTCGAGGTAATCGTTGGCTGAGGTCGCTGAACGGGCTGCCCATCGGCCTGGGGCTCAGCTGGCTGGTCCAAGTCCATGCGCATGTTGAAAACTTCTGACTCAATGACGTGAGCCATGCTAGAGCCAGTCGACGAGAAGAACTTCTCCATAGTAGTGACGGTGACCAAGACTTCGCCAACCGTAACATAGTCGAAGAAAGCCAGGTTCTCGATGATGAATCGCGCAAACTCGACGTGGGGCGGCAATGGCTTGGATACGTCCAACTTCGAGGCGTCGAAATCCACTTGGCCTACAAGCTTCTCCAGGAACTTCTGACGGTTCTTGGACTTGCTCACCTTGAGCACTTCCATCAAAAGATGAAGCTTTGACTGAAAGGGGTTCTCGGTGGCGCCACGGGTATCGTGGACAATATCCCGCTGATACTCGTACGCGGACTGAATCGCTTTGGCATACTCTCGCTCGATAACCGTCTCGTGCTTCTCGTGGAGAGCTCGGTGCTCCATAAAGGCGACCTCGGAAATTCTTTGGACGGAAGACGTCTCTAGGGTGATGAGGGTGACACCAGTCTCTTTGGGATGCACAAGACCCTGTCGGTTAATGCTGCCCAGTACCTCCACAGCCAGGAAGGCGTGCTCGTCTTGGGATGCGAGGGCGATGCGAGTGATCTCCTTCAAGAAACGCTGAGTAGTCGCGCTCGCAACGTCGTCGAAGCTAGTTCCGCCCATGACTGTCAGCTCACGTTTTTTGTCGCCTTCCGGACCGCCGGCTGCAGCCGCACTAGCAGCTTCAGATCGCCTTTCTTCAGTCAGGAGGAACTCCTTGAAAGACCGAAGAACTGCGCTCTCAAGTGCCGGAAGTCTAGCCTCGAACACTTGCTGGAACTTGGTGTACACATTTGGCGAGACATAGTTCCGCGGGTGTGCCTGGCAAATGAGGCCAATGGCATCCAAAGCATGCTTCCTTGCCTCCATGGGCTGTGAGGCGTCCGCCCATGGTGAAAGGTTGTCGACCATGAGTTTCGCAACCGAAGTGCCGGAGTATTTGGGGAAGATCTTCTTGAAGACGGCAATCTCGGAGTCTAGGTCGCAGTGTTTGCCGACCATGCCCACGATGATCGAGTATCTGGCAAACTTCTGTAGCTTTGTGGCGTCCATCGCCGTATTGCGCATACTAGCGACGCCTCGGAGACTAGAGGCACCCAAGTGAGCCAGCTTGTCACGGTTGTCCAGCAGTTCTGCAATGATCCACAAACAAGCCATGACGTCGTCAAGCAAGGCTTTGCCCAGTCTGCCCACGGAGTTCTGAAGCTGCTCTCGTAGTTCGCGGAGGAAGTCGGCGTACTTGGCCGACAATTGCGGCAACACTTGGCGGTAAATGACCGTCACAGCCTTGAAGACGGTGAGATCGTCGGTGCCGCTAAAGCTGGCGAGATGAGGCTTGAGGAGTCGGATTTCCTCAAAAGTAAACAGTTTCGCATCGGCCTTGGCAAAGATCTGAAGGACTTGCAGCGCGTCTCTTCCTGAAGGGATCGTAGGGTCCTCCGAGTCAAGATTGTCGATGAGCTCAAACATCTTCTCAACCAACTTCATGCTAACACTGAAAGGTCCTGAGCTGGCTTTGTTCTGACTACCGAGGATAGACTGAAGCACCTTGTCCAGAACGGCACCCACGTTTCCAGATTTGACAGTCTGGATCATGAGAGCAACATGGTCTGTAAGTGATGTCTTGTACGCCGCTGTGTCGTCAACCTGGTAGAACGGAGCAAACCAGACTTCTTCGATCATCTGGCGAGCTAGTTCTCGTACTCCCTCGTCCGGATCTTGTACACGGTGGAGCAAGCCGTTGGCGATGGCACTGCGAATTTCTCTACTTTGGTTGCGGAGATAGATGTCCTTTGCCAGCTTCATGGCTCTCTTGCGCACACCAATACCGGAGTCGATGAATCTTTCAGTTATTCTCTCCGCCATCTTGTCTTCTAGTCTGGGGCGCAGTGCAATACACTTGCCCATTAGACCAATAGCGGAATCGCGCACCTGCGGAGACGAATCGCTTGAGCAGTTGATGATCAACTGAACGACCACGGAGTCTCCATCGAGGATGGCTGGGTCAGTTTCCAGAAGCTGATTGATACTCTTGAGACTCTTGCTTCGGACAGTGGCTTGGTCACTGGCCATGGCTTTCAGGAGCACGTTGAGCATGGCCTGGAAATGTTCGCAGAATGGTGAACGGAGCAAAATGATGGCGTAAGAGAGCTTGGCGTGGTTGTTGCTAACGTCCTTGAACGTGTACTCGTTGGAAAGCCATCGGCGGTCTTCGATCATCATGCGCAGGCGGAAAGCGAGGCGGCCAAATTCTTGCTCGACAGAATCGTAAGTTTCTTGCATCGCGTCGTATCCAGAAAAGATTCTGTAAGCCCAGTCGGCAATCATGAATGAAATGGCTCCTTGCAAATGAGGATCGTCGTTTTGTCGCTGTTGAAGATGCTCTAGAGTTGCTCGGTAGGGTCCTGACCAGGATATGTCGTGCTCGATACGAGACTTCTGCTCCAAAGCCGATGTCGCCAATTCTGACAGATATCGAGACAGCTCATTAGAATCGGTGCCGTCAGTTGAGTTGGCTGTCCGGCGAACATGTGATCGTAGCTTGGAAATGGCAGCGCTCATCACGCCAAGCAACTCGAGAGCCATGTTCTTGGCGGGTGCCGCGGTCCTTTCTCCATCCCACAACTTCATCATGTAAAATGTTAGCTGACGCAAGATGAGCTCCGCAGAGGGCCAGTCCGGCGAGTCGAGACATTCCGTAAAGTCCTCGACGAACAGATCTAACAGGTTGCGATAAGGGGTATCGCCTGACTTGGTCGACTTCAAAGCACGGTTGACCATAAAGTTGACGACGTAATTAGCGTTGTGCGTGGCGCCCTCAGTCAATGGAAGCGTCACGGCCTTGAGTTCCTCGAGGGCAAGCTGGTGTTGGGAGGCGCCTGACTCTTCGGACTTGACGGTAGCTACCACATTCGGTTTTCCAGCAAGAGGCATCTCCTCATCCTCGTCGTCTTCGTCCATCATCGCCCGGCTGCGCGTACCCTTTTCCTCCACCTTGCCAGAACTTGCTTGTACAAGACGCATGATGAGAGCTGATACAGGCTGAATACTGCTGCCATTTGACAGGCGGAACTGACGGGCGCTCTGCTTTCCGACAGGTAGTTTCTCCAGTGAGGTCAGAATGTCGTCGAAAATGCCACGGCGCTGATCGGGCTTGGCGAGGAAGATCTGACAAAGCATTTCCATAGCGACGAGACGGATGCCATCAAACTTCTGTACTCCGACGACAGAGTCCTTCTCCAAGTAGGCGTTGTCGACGAAAAGGAGGCTTGAGGCGGCGAACTCCAAGGTGCCGAGAGCCGTGTCGGAAAGCTCGATACATGTGACGAGTTTGGCAAGTAGAGCAAACAGCTTCTGGCAGTTTGTCAACACAGGCCCGATCGCCTTCTTGTATGGTTGCAACAACTTGAAGAGGGCAGATGTTGAGCCGGAACCGCGCATCTCAACTACAGGAGTGACAATGCCTTCGACAACACTCTTGAAAACATCGATCGACTTCTGAATGATTTCTTCGGAGTAGATCTGCTTCTCTTCCCTGCCGCCACACATGATGCGCAGACATGTACGAGCAGTCTTGAGTCCCATCTCGATGTCTGGCAGCTGGTTCAAAAAGCCAGAGACTTCGGACTCACCCCAGGACTCGTCAACCTTGAAGTCGAGATTGAGCACATGCGACAGCCCCGGCTCGCTCAGTTTTTGGGTCATTTGGAGGTCGTCGATTGATGCGTCTTTGTAGCTTCCGAGGTCGATGAGCTTTTGAATCGAGGTCTGAAGCTTTTGCTGGGTCGAAGCCGTGAGGATGGGGACGCTGTCGCTGTTCAAGGTCGCAATCTGCTCATAACCAGGCTCGCTTCCAAGAACACTTCTAATGGCCTCAAAGACGGTCTTGGTCAGACGCTCAAAATCTTGCAGGGCGGCTTCGGCTCGTTGTCGTTGGTTGAGATTTGTGTTGATCTCGTCTTGTCGATTTTGGTAGGCGCCGTCTTGTTTGCGCATGGATAAGCCAGTCGGCTCATCTGGTGAGTCCGGGACAGCCATCTCAAGGTACTCGTCCTTGTTAAAACCGGGCGCATGGGGAAGCTCGATTGTGAATGCGCCGCCGCCAGGGGTTCGTGACGCACCGGGCGGTGTGGGTTGCTTTGGTGCCAACGCAGGAGCTAGTTGAGGGGGCGCGGGTTGAATGGCGATAGGTTGGGAAGGAGTGGGTTGAGCGGGTTGCTCTGGTTGGGCAGGAAGTTGCGCAGGTGCGGGCTGAGGAGTTTGCTGAGCCGACTCAAGCTTCACTTGTTTTTGAGGTTGTGTGGGTGTGGGTGTTCGCTGCGCGGAAGGAACCTGGACTGGAGTCGCGACTTCCTTCTCTTTTGACGACTTGCGAACGGGTTGTGGTGGTGCCGAATGCTCAGGAACTTCTACGTAGGCGCTCGGATCGAATTTCTTAGAAGGGATCGCGACCTCAAATTTGAAATTGTTCTTTTGATGCGGGTCTGGGTGCATCGATGTAAGTCTCGGATATGATGCAGAGCTCTTTGGCGTTGACGGAGGCTGCTGCGACGGTTGAGCAGGCGTCGCCTGTCCATTCGGAGGTGCAAGACCAGCGGCCCCGGGAGGCGGTTTGATGAAAGTCGGAGCTCTGTCAAACATCATCTTGGCCACGGGAGACAAGCCAGCACTCAAGCTCTGATAGCCACCCGTTGGGCTCGCATTCGAGTTAAGGTTCGGCTTCGGTACGGACTTGAACTTGCTGTACGGACCATTGTGGTTAATACGAAGCGTCTCTCTCCGACACTGCAAGCCACTTACTAGTAAGTCCGTTGGTTCGGCTTCAGGTCGTGGAGCACATGGTCAACAGCATATTTCAAGTGTTTCAACCCGTGATTCTGGTTTGGTCCGGTCGCCTCTTTGTTGAGGTTGTCGAACTCCTGGCTGTTGAAGAGGTGCGATACACTAGCTGCAAGCGAGCCGGAACCAATGGTCGGATCTGGGATGAGATCTAATTTGCGTGAGCACAGAAAATCAGCGGTCTTTAGCATTAAACCCAAGCATACCAGAGGTAAACGGGATGACAGAGGTTTGTGGCGAGAATGGCAACGCCTCCGGGAGGGTGAAAGGTCGCGCCATCGGGCGCTGCTCCGTCTGAGGCTGCATGTAGCCGCCATTGGGAGGGCCATTAGGCATGACCCCTTGGCTATTCACCATTTTGACGACTGTCCTCGACCGTCGATCCTCTCATACAGACATGTTCTCTCGGAATGACCAAAGGGATCGAAGTCGGTGGGACGTCAAGGTCGGTTGGCGAGTCGCGGGCTCGAGGAAGGTCGCATCTACGTGAAGGGAAAGATCTTTCGTTTACGAAGGCGGAAGGAATAGTCTATTAAAAAGTGTTCGTCAGAAGATAGGCAGCTGCATCGTGATTTTCGTCGATTAATGGCAGGTTCCGCGGGACAGATGTCGAGTCGCGATCACGTCGGCGTCAAGGTCGTGATTGGGATGGGAAAGTGGGAAGGTTGCGACAGCCTTGCGTGGAAAGACCCTTGTCGGTTGAGTGGTCTGTGCACAAGCTTTGCCCAGCCAGTGGCCAGTTGTTCCGTTCCTGCCTGTTTCCCCAGGGGCGCGAGCGGTTGTTGCCTTGCCTTGTCTTGTCTTGTGTCGGTTAATCCGGCACCAGGTGGCAGTTTCCAGGTTCTGCCTGCCTTGTCTCTCCCCAACCGATAAGAGAGCCGATAAGAGAGCCGATAAGAGAAGAAGGCCGATAACGATAAGACTATCCGAAAATCTTCCAGCAGAAAGATTTTGTCGGTCTTTCCGCGCGATACTTCCGAGCCATTCAAATTTGGAGATTGAATAGCAGTACTACGTCAACCAGCACAACCACCGCAATCAGTAATCACCGTCGCCATGTCTGCCATTGGAACTCTCGTCTTCTGCGTCGACTGCGGCAACCTGCTGCCTGCGTCCATGGGCTCTGAGAAGAACAAGCTCATCTGCGATTGCTGCGGCGCCGAGAACAAGGGTATGTCGATCGCCGGCGCATTCGATCTGATCTGCCAATTGCTGGCTCAGTTCTGCGACTGAAAGCTGACACTTCACTTTGACAGACACCGGATCCAAGACCATCATTACCCAGACGAAGCCCTCCGATTTCCCCTCCCAGCTCCGCCAAAAGCTCCAATCGAACGTCCAGGCCCTCGACAAGAACATCAGCACCGAGGCCACGATCAAGGAGACATGCCCCAAGTGCGGAAGAGAGGAGGTCCGCTTCTCTGCGGTCCAGCTCCGCAGTGCAGACGAAGGCAGCACCATCTTCTTCAACTGCGACTGTGGCTTCAGGTATGCCCTCCTCACCGACAACTTTTGGGAACCCGAGTGAGGGAGACGAACGAAAATGCTGACGATTTCCAGGTGGTCTCATAACAACTGAAATACACTAAACTTTTTACCCGTCGCTTTTAAGTACCTTATCCCGACTAATGATCTATATCCCACCCCGCGACACCCAAAAGAACTACCCATATATCTCCCGGTTCCCTTCTTCGTGCTCTTGCTCAAGCAGCCACCTTGGCACCCTCCGGAATCAACGCGTACTCCGTCTGCCCGCTCGACTCGAACTCGGCCATGTCCAGCGCGACAATCACACTCTCCCGCACGACCTTCTCCTTGTCGTGCAGGAACTTGAGCAGCGTCGCCTCGACGCCCTCCTCATCGCCCAGGCTGCCCAGCGCCTCGGCCGCCTCGTGGCGCACCATGCTCGCCTCCTCCGTGTTGCTCAGCGCCTCCGTCAGCGCCGGGATCGACGCCGGGTGCGACAGCTGGCCGAAGACGAAGGCGATCTCGTGGCGGAACAGCGCGGAGGAGTCGGCGAAGCCCTTGGCCAGGGCCAGCACGGCGGGGACGGCGGTGGGGAGGTCGGGGGGCGAGGCGAGGTCGCGCAGGGCGAACATGGCGCGGTAGCGCAGGAAGAGGGGCAGCGAGGCGTCCATCAGGGTCTTTTCGAGCTCCGGGACGGTGCGCTGCGACATCTCCATGGGCGGCGCGGGGTCTACGGATGTGAAGTCGCTGTTTTGCGCGGGTCACGGCGTTAGCGAACATAGAGCATAGACAAAACATGATACCCTTCTTTTCCAACAGAAAAGACTGTCGTTGGTGGTGCCGGTGCAGTGTGTGTTCCATACCTCTTTTGAAGCTTCTCCAGCTTCCTCTGCTCAGAGTTCTGCCACTCAATAAGATCGATAGCAATCTCGCACGTCTCAACGATACACACGTCCTCGCCCTCGCGGTCCCTGAACTCCTTCAGGATCTCAAGCTGCCCCGCGTCGCCCAGCGCGCCGAGCGCCTCGGCGGCCTCGTGGCGGCACATGGGGTCCTCCTTCAGGTCGCGCAGGACGGCGCGCAGCGGCTCGACCGCATAGAGGTTGCCGGTCTGGCCGAGGCAGTAGGCGAGCTCGTGCTTGAGCAGGGCCGAGGGGGATGCGAAGCCGGCGGCGATGGCGTCGATGGCGGCCTCGGCGTCGGCGCTCTTGTCCTTGCAGGCGACGTGCTTGAGGGAGAAGAGGGCGCGGAAGCGGATGGGCAGGGGGCTCGCCTCGGAGGTGAGGGTCTTGCGCAGCTCGGCGACGGTCTGCGAGGTGGTCTTTTCGCTGGAGGCGGCGTTGGCGGCGGCGAGGGCCTCGAGGGTCTCGCGGGACTCGGGCATGTCTACGGCGGAGGGCGACATTTTTGCTGTTGGTCTATTGGGGGTATCTGTGTCTTGGGAAAACGGAAAAGAGTCAGGAGAAAAGAAAGAGACGAAATAGCAAAGCTGGAAAGTAAGGCGAAGGGGTAGGAGTGCGAAGACGTGGGCCGATTTTCTTAGCAGGAAAGGGCTTTCTTACGTACGAGGGGGGAAAGAGTTACCTCCGAGGTGCGGTAGTGGTGGTGCGGCGGCGCGGCGTCCGTCAGTCAGTCACGGATCTGATAAAGATTGTAGAAATTTTGCGAGGGGCAGCGGCGGGGTGATTTGGCGCCCGATAAGATCTTCCAAAGTTGCCCCTCACTTCAGCGCTGCCCGTGGAACGCTGAAGGGCCCTGTAACGCGGTCCCACCCTCAGGCTGCAGCCCCGACGACAGCGGGCCACACTGCCCACCACAGTCGCATTTTTCTGCAAGAAATCAAGCGCGGCACTGATGGAGCTGACCCGACTCGACTGCGGTTGTACTGGACGATTCAAGTACTAGCAATTCTGACGACTAAGGCAAGGAACAATAAGCCTTCAACGGTCTATTAGTCTAGTTGGTTAGGACGTCGGATTCTGATTCACACCCAGAACCTTCCGTAGGCCCAGGTTCGAATCCTGGATGGACCTTTCTTTTTCCAATTCCTGTGATTCTTCACGAGATATTTAGTTGTGCTTCTCTGTCTTTTTGTTGTTTCTCTGTTAGAATTTGATCTCTGATGTCTCCTCACGACCAGATAACAGCAAACTTTGTCATCTCAGGCTCTTGTTATTCAGCGCTGGTTGGTGACTCTATTAAGTGGGGTCGACCGTCTCCGCGGATGTGAGGCTCGGTTTCGCCACCACTCACAGCGACTTCTTTTGTCACCCTTCAACACTCACTCCAACGATTCGACATAAATATTAGCGGAACAGTACCCATATCCAAGAAACGAAACACAAATATATCAAAGAACACTTGGCAAGTAAGTCATTCGCCTAAACAGACTTCTCAAGATCTCATTACTAACCCCGCGACAGAACACTAGTTGAACCCGGCTTATCAATCAACTTCACCTCACTTCACTCAACCTCAGTCCGGTCCCGGACCAGGCCTGGCCTTCATTCACCTGTCAACCTCTCCATTTCACATCAAACCTCTACCGATCTCACATCTCATTCAACCTACCTCTCGCCCTCAGTCACCCCCAACTACCTCGCTTCTCACCCCGCCTCCGGGCAACCCCCTCCAAAATGGCACCCTCCCTCGAAGCAGACACCGACGCCTCAACCCTCGACGTCCTCGCCAACCCCCAAAAACAAGCCCCCCAGCTCGTCGCCCCAGAACCAGAACACTGCCCCGGTCCCGAGGCCCCGACCGCCGGCACCGCCTCCTCCTGCGACGGCTGCCCCAACCAGCAAATCTGCGCCGCGACCGCCAAAACCGGGCCCGACCCCGACATCCCCCTCATCTCCGCCCGCCTCTCCGGCATCCGCCACAAGATCCTCGTGCTCTCCGGCAAGGGCGGCGTCGGCAAGTCCACCTTCACGACCCTCCTCGCGCAGGCCTTCGCCACCAACGAGGATTCGTCGGTGGGTATCATGGACACCGACATCTGCGGGCCCTCCATTCCCAAGATGCTCGGCGTCGAGGCCGAGACCATCCACGTCTCCGGCGCCGGCTGGTCCCCCGTCTGGGTCATGGACAACCTCGGCGTCATGTCCATCCAGTTCATGCTGCCCGACCGCAACGCCGCCATCATCTGGCGCGGCGCCAAGAAGAACGGCCTCATCAAGCAGTTCCTCAAGGATGTCGAGTGGAGCGACCTCGACTTCCTGCTGGTCGACACGCCCCCGGGCACCTCCGACGAGCACCTCTCCGTCAACACCTTCCTGCGCGACTCGGGCATCGACGGCGCCGTCGTCGTGACCACGCCGCAAGAGGTCTCGCTGCTCGACGTCCGTAAGGAGATCGACTTCTGCCGCAAGGCCGGCATCCGCATCCTCGGCCTTGCCGAGAACATGGCCGGCTTCGTGTGCCCCAAGTGCACGAACCAGAGCGAGATCTTCCGCGCGACGACAGGCGGCGGGCGCGCGCTGGCGCAGGAGATGGGCATCCCGTTCCTGGGCAGCGTGCCGCTGGACCCGCGGATCGGCATCGCGTGCGACTACGGCGAGAGCTTCTTTGACAACTTCCCCGACAGCCCCGCGTGTGTTGCGTTCAAGGAGGTTGTGCGGAACGTGAGCAGGCAAATGGGCTTAGACGAAAAGGAGGTTTTGCCAGAGTAAAATATCATTTTTAGGCTTTTGGATGTTTGGCGTTTAATGAGTTTCACACGTTCAATCAAGATATCCCTTTTTCTTCTGCAAACGCAGTGCTTGACCGCATGGCTCGTATTATGTGCATATCGCATGCCATTAACTCCGTTGGTCGGTGGCCATGCCTCTCTGTGTATGTATGCCTCCACCTCATGCTTCCTCCGCCTAAGCAGCAGACCCCAGCTTGGACGGTATCTCCTCCAGGTCCTCGGCTTCTTGGATGTCAATCACGCGGCCGACCTCGCTCGTATTCCGCATCAGCTCCTTGGCGCCGGCGTAGAGCATGCGGATCTCGTTGTTGCAGGTGATGGGGAGGTAGTAGATCAGGACGTACGGCACCGACAGGCGGCCGGAGGGCTGTGTAGACCGCATGTTAGCCTCGTCGTCTCCTTTCCGTGCGCCATGCCAGGGAGCAACGTACCAGTGTGAGAGGGTAGCTCAGCAACACGAATCTCGGACTGTGGTCCGGCAGGTCGTCGCCAATCTCCTCGAGGCTCTTGTACACAACCTTGTCGTCATCCTGCTTGATCTCGTGCGTGTTCTTGTCAATGTAGTCTGGGGAGAAAGAGGTCGCCACCGTCGTTAGCCAAATCACTTCCCATCGCAAAGGCCTGCGTCCCGTTTCGGACCAGCAACGGAGACGTACATACAGATGACAGCTTGCGGGTCATTCGACCGCGAGGTTCCCAGACGGAACTTGCGCAGGTGGTCCTTGGTCTCCTGCGAGAAGGTATACAGCCTCGACTCGGACGCCTACATGGTGCACAGAAGAACGCAACGGTCAGCGGGGAATCGGATGAGACAGGCGGCACACGGCCGATGGCGGGGAGCGGGGGAGAGGGAAGCTTGCGCACCATGGCTTCTGGGTTCGGAGCGGGGTGATGGAGAGGTATTCGGGATTGCTCGAGGAGTGCGACAAAGTGTCTGGCGGGACTACAGCTGCACAGCTAGTGGAAAGCGAAATTGATTAACAGAGTCGTGCCGCTCGTCGTGAAGGCGTTGTTGACAAATGGTGTCCAGGGTCCAAGGTCCGGTGCTTGGTACGAGCCGCAACACTAAGAACGTCAGATCGAAAAGTCAAGCCACCCCTCCCTCGTCCACGTCTCCCCTCCCCCGCCCTCCGTTGGGCGACAGTTGAGACCAGCCCGCGCCCCGCCATTCTCAGGCCAGGGCAGCCGACACAGCTGTCCAGCAGCTGTAGCAGCGGGCACAGCACCAGCACCGAGCTGTGACAATGTATGGAAGGTACTGCGTAGAGAGGGTCGCCCCACCTGTGACCTCACCCACCGCACTCAACCCGCAGCAGCAGCGTGGAGCTCCCACCATGTCAGTGACGCCGACATTCTCCCAGCGCACCTCCGAAGAGCGGCATTCCCGCGCTTTTCCTACGAAGCTCGCGATTCGATGCAATCCAATTACCGTCCCTTTTTCCTTCTCACTCAAGCGTATCCGCTTCGTCTGAGAATTTGATTCGTGCGAATCCATCACCATTTACCAGCCTCCCACCAAAAGACGCAATAACGTAGCAGTACCTAGCTCACCCAGTCAGCTTGAGTGTGAGGTGCAGCTAGCAGCAGCCAGTTGCATATCTCAACTCATTCTCGCTCACTCACTGTAACCTGGACCACTTCTTTTTTCCCTCCCCTCTACATCAACTGACAGCAAGACAGAGAACTCCATGTTCTCCCGCCTCTCCCAGCTATCTCGCCATCTCCCCTCGGCCTACACAATCGCAAAGCCCGTCAAGCCTGCCGTTCCGGTATCCGGTCTTGCCCGTAGAATCATGGTCTCAGCCGACGAGCGAAACACCCGCACCATCCACACCGCGGCGTGTCTGATCATCGGCGATGAAGTCCTCGGCGGAAAGGTGAGAGAGAGAAACAAAACCTGCATAATCCTACGTCCGACCTTGGTGACTGACATTGTGATTGCATCTGTAGACGGTTGATGTGAGTGCGGCCCGGCGCCGTTGGATCGGCAGAAAGGCTTGAGCCGTATTAACCCATTGGCTAGACCAACTCGGCCTACATGGCCAAGTGGTGTTTCAACCTCGGCATAGTATGTTGACTTCCGGAACCCCAAAGGCTAGGTTGATGTTGATTGGAGACAGAACTTGAAAAGAGTTGAAGTCATTGAGGACGACGAGAGTGAGATCGTCGAGGCTGTTCGGCGGATGAGTGACCGCTACGACTTCGTCGTCACCAGGTTTGTATTCCAAAGTGAAGCCTTCAAGCCATCAATAGCTGACGAGACGTCGTAGTGGCGGCATTGGCCCAACGTAGGTTACCCAAGGGCAACTCCTGAACATCGCTCATCAGTGGCAGGCACGACGACATCACCTACCAGTCAATAGCCAAGGCTTTCGACCTGCCTCTGGTCCTCAACCAGGATGCTTTTGAGCGCATGAAGAGACTCTCTAAGCCGCACCCCAACCAGCCCGACTTTGACTGGAACGTTGACTCACCCGCCCTGCAGGCCAAGTTGCGCATGGTCATCCTGCCCACTGATGAGAAGCGTGACGCCAGCAAGCAGTTTCTTTTCCCTCACGAGGACCTCTGGGTTCCCGTCAACGTTGTCAACGGCAACATTCATATTCTGCCCGGAGTCCCGCGGCTCTGTAAGACAAAGCGCGTGGTCATATTGAAAAGTGCGGCTGACTAATACCTCTGTAGTTGAGAAGCTCCTGGACGGTCTGAAGCCCGGCATCGTCCGCCGGCTTACGGATCCGGACGGCAAGGGTCTTTGCCGTGTGCTCATCTCCACCCCACTTCCGGAGAGCGCCGTCGCCGGTTACCTGACCCAGCTTGCCGCAAAGGTGGAGCCGAAGGGCGTCAAAGTCGGCAGCTATCCTCGGTGGGAGCAGAACGGCACCGTAACCTTGGTCGGAAGGTAAGCTGACGTTGCCCGGGCGGCATCGGACTAGCTCAATCTCATCCCTCGAGGCCCCGCCCAGATCGTGATAAACAAATGCTAACTGCTTCGCAGGGACCAGGCTTACATCGAGAGCATCGTGGATGAGGTTGTCGCGGGTGTCAACGGCAAGCGTGTGTATGTGGAGGGCGAGGATGATTCAGCTGCCAAAGCAGGCAAGCCTCTCGAGTAATTCCAGCAGCCAGCCCCCAATCATTTAGATAGCGACCCCCACGATCCGAAGAACGTGGTGTCGAGATGCGGCAATTACATGTCCTTGTCGGGATTTCCGGCTGCAACCTTGTCATCTCAACTATGTGGTCGCAATTCTGCTCAACCATGGATGAGGCTGTTTTCCGTTCCATAAGAGTCTCAATAGTCCGCTGCTGGCCAACCGTCTGGATGAGTCGATGCCGGCCTCTTCGGTCTCTAGACTCGGGCTAGTCGCCGTATTTTGATGTAGGCTGCCGCAACAACGCCCGAGTCGTCCCGGCCAACCTGGAAAGGCGCAGAGACCGCACGTGGGGACGGTCCTCGCCGAACCTGGCAGTCAATTTCGGTCAATGTGGAGAAAGACGTGGACTTTATCGCAGATCTTTTGACGGTAGCGGGAGAGGATAACTCGCACAGGCTGACTCGACGTCGCAGGCGATTGATCCCGTAATTCTAACCCACAATCCAAGGCAGACGCGCCATCCAGCACTGCTCTTCGCATGGAGGAAGCGATCTCCATGACGCCCATGACAAGCGTGCGTATCCGTAACGCTGCATGCTGACGCGCAGGACCCTTGCCGGACGCGTCGCCGTCGTGGCCGCCACCGCTGTCGCCACGCGCCGGCTGCAGGCTGCGATGCTGCAGCAAAGTCAGGGGTTTGACTCGAAATGATTCTTCCAGGGCTTCTAGAAAACCCGAATTTGCTGCAGCCGCTGACCGCGCTCACCGTAAATCGCCAATAAGACGATGCACGAAGAGCGAGATATGCGTCCCGGCTACCTACCGATTGGAGACTGGCTCCGTTTCGGCGGGAGATGAGTGTGGGCTAGGACCGGTGCTATCTTGTGGTCTTGGATGAACGCTCGACAACGTTTGGCTGTGGCTCCGTCGCGTGACGGCAAGATGGGGCCGCTCCTTGCGGATCCTTATCGACGGCTTGCTCTCTCGCACGGGAGGAAACCTCTTGAGACTTCTGGCAACCGCTTCGGCCACGCTATGCCTGTTGCATCGAGTCAGCCGAATGTGAAGACGTGATGGGAGGTCAGTTCATGCTCCACACAGGCCTGACTGCGAATACAACCCAGTCGTTGCATTGTCACCTCCAAAGACATGGATTGGCTGTCCGTCTAATGGGCTATCGCGCATTTCATCTCTTCCAGCCCTCGTCGCACTGTGCGCTACCGCAACTATGAGGTCGTTTTCCCATGGTTCCGTCGGGGCACCACAAGAGCCAAAGATGAAGCACGGTTCGTGGCCAGGCCGATGCTTGTGCGACGGTCTTGGAGCGGACGAAAGGACGGCGTGGCAGCTCTGGACGCCTCCTGTCCATCGGGCTTATCAACATGGCAATGCTCCTGATAATCCGTCGCGGTCTTGACCCTCTCGGGGCTTGATCTTAGAGCCAAGCCTTCTAGAAGCCAACGCAATCTCAGCAGGCCCTGTCATCTCGAAAAGTGCGCTAGGTCGTTCTTCGTGTTAGTGCCGACGCCCGAATCCGGGGCACCGATAGTATTGCCCAGGCCAAAATGTTGTCAAATTGTCTAAAGGATCCTGTGAAACGAAGAGATTGTGGGCCAACGCTCGCTCAAAGACATTTGTTTCATTAGATAATCCTTCGTGGAGCGCGGCTGGCGACAGATAGAGGGTTGCTAATATGGCGAGCGGCCCATGCTTGTGGTGACCTGCAGCGTTGTTCGGGTGTGCATTACACAGTCATCCCCAGATGGTTGCCGAGAGTTCCATGACCTGAGATTGCCCCTAGTAACTCCACATGGAGGCATGGCATGGGAAAGCTGTTGAGAGGGCGAAAGGAACTTAGAGACCTGAGCGTAGCTTTTTGAGAGATCGACGTGAATGCTGGCCGACGGGCTCGAGGTCTTGGTCTGTGCTGTCTTACCGGCTGTGATGGCTAGTACTGGAAAAGCAGCCGTACGCATGGAAAGCACCATGGATCACGGACTCCGGCGCTTTGGCTTTGGGTTGTTGACTCTTCACAAGTCAACAACGCCATCGCGATGAATGGTCGATCACAGAGCTCGATGGTCTGAAAGCAAGCGCGTACCGAACTGGACGTCCTTCGGGCGGCGCATGGACGACGGCTTGTAAGATCTGACGGCTCACGAGGCGTGGCTGGCGGCTGTCTGACGAGAGTCGCAGCGCAGTCAAGGCGTTCTGGCAGTCAAGCACAGCAAAGTTGAGATGTCAGGGCGAGGCGAAAATGGCCGATATCCGGATGGATGGCCGTAGGGATGTCATTAAAGGCTACACAGTTCCGGTCTGGAGTTTGAGGTTTTGTTGCGGCGAAGGTTTACCAGATTGACGTTGACAATCCATGCACGCTCCAACGCGCCATTGCTTCTATGCGGCTTTGAGCAGACGCGCGCTCGACCTCTGTGTCATTACGAATTATGACAGATGCTGTGTTGTATGGGGTGCAGCAGCCCATGCTCTGTCGCGCCGTTGAAACGGGCAGCTTGAATGGCTCGCTAATCAACTGCAGCAGCCTGGAGGAAGTTGAATGGCTGCAGTTATTTACCCCGTCGATGACAGGCATCGGGCACCGAGAGCATCATATGCGAAGTGTAGATCACCGCCGCCGTACCGTGTGGTGTGGGGCTGCGTACGGTATCCGAAGGTGGACAGGTAGGTCCGGCGTTGTAAGCCGACTCCGGTATCGAATTTCAACATCGGCTTTGATATCAACTCAAAGGCTGGTGTTTCTGGTGATGGACATGGTCGCCGCATGGCGTGGATTGGTATCAGCATGGTAGAGGCCAGGGGCCTGGAACAACAGCTAGTGGCCTCCGATGCAGGAGGATTGTCCTCTTTGCACGAGCTTCGTTCTTCTCCCTTCTGCCGGTTCGACCGCATGCGGCCGTGTTGATGCTGCGGTGCAGTCAGGGGCGATGGCTGAGCAGATCCAAGCCTCGGGAGTGTTGCTTGAGTGGCCGCATTCAGACTTTACTGCCCGAGGCAGCACAGTCATCTCATTCACGACGGGCAGTCGTTCGCGACGTGACAACGCTCAGCATACCAAATAGTTGCACTGCATTTCCGTCCGCGTCGCCGTCCTGCATCGACACAAGGCAACTTCAGACGGGCTGTGGCACGCGATGCGGAAGAGTCGGCGAGCGTGATGAGCGTTCCAACGCGTCGTCCCTTGCATCTTTGGAGCCGTGGCACGTCGTGGAAGTTCCTTTATCACATTGCCGGGTGCGGCTCGAGGCCTTGAAGCAGGCCGTCGGCACGAAGCCGTCTTTGTCGGTCTCTGACGAGGGGCCGGTTCGGGATGACAGGCCAGGAATGACTGGAATGAGGCTGGCTTCACAGGCGGGCTGGGCAAACACGATCGCCACCCGTTGACATACGAGATCGGTAAGACGGCATCCCAGCCCTGGGCGGGATCGTGTAATATTCGTAGCGCAAGCCGTGGGTGGGCAACACGAGAGTGACGAACCTTGTCGCGGTTGTCAGCCGCACAACGGACATCCACGTGGGCGTGGGGAATGCAGAGGGCGGCTCAAGTGGTGAGGTGAGGGTGCGAGATTGAGAAGGAGGGCAAGCAGCAGATGCAAGCAGATGGATCCGTAGTCCAGGTGGTGGCGATTCGAGTGGAAGCAAGCAACGACTGGCGCAGGTACCGGGGACGAGGAGCAGGGAGCGGTTGAAGCTTGTTGGGGGCTCCCAAGGCTCTTTACGCATTGAGAGACAGCGGACAAGGTTCGAGATGTTGGCGACGGCGAGGGGGTTTTGACGAGATTTCCAGGATGGCCAAGGGGCCGACGAGGCGAATTTGGACGATGTTGGGGCGAACCTGGGAAAGTCGAGCCTTGATTGTGCTTCCAGAACTTGGCTCATGTTCGTGTGCAAAGTAAGGTTAGCCACCAATACCTTACTTGGTATTTTGCCGCTTGCATCGGGAGGGTTCGATCGATGTAGCCGGCGATACCACCACCACCTCCACCGCAAGAGATGGAGGTCTGGCCTGGGCTGCCCCTGAACTGGTGTCAAGCATTGTGGTTTTGGATGATTGTTCGTGGTGTTGATCCGCGGTCAGCGGGAGAGAAGTTGCATCAGTGATCCCGGGCGAGACGACGTGGGAAGTCGCAACACACTGTGACACACTGTACGCACAGTGCCAGCTTGAAGATGGAAAGCACGTTTGGTCAGAGCTCTCGTCTCCTGGCTGCTGCAGGAAGAAAAGACAGGGAAGAAAGACATGGCAGGGAAGGAAGGCTCTTCTTTGAGGTATCCACACCCAAGTTGCCCGGGTTTAAGGCAGGTGCCCCTTTAGCTACATACGGCCATGCCCCCGAGCTCCCGCCCCAGGCCATCGCCAATCGACAAGGCACGGGAGAGTGGATGGGTCGGGAAGCCCTTGAGCCCTGGATGAATGTTTCCTCATTCTATCCGTACTCCGCAGTGGTCAACACCTCCAAATGGTAGAGAGTTGATCGCAGCTGCTCTCTGTGTGTGGTATTGCAGGGTGTCTCTGGAAGACGGATGCTGACCATGACGAGACGGCTCCGGCATGGGTGATTCGGTGGGCGAGTGCGTGCAGGTCGCACGAGAGCCGTATCAGGTTGCAATTCTTCCCTTCGTCTCTGCTGCCTCTATTCCTCCAGGTGGCACTCAGGCCGCTGGGTAAAGTCGAAGCGAAGGAGCACCCCGGACGAGGGCAAGAAAAGGCGGTAATGAGGAGCGCTCTCTGTCACCAGTAGAGTGAGATGAACGGACGCAAAAACCGAAGAAGGTCACCTCACCTCACCTCGCGTATTATTAAAGCAATCAGCGAAGGTGGGGCTGTAGGACGACTGGATACGATATGTCTTTTTGGATTCCGTACTGCTGCAACTGCTATCGTGTCGCGGTGACGGGGGACATATATGAGATGACTGAAGAATTGGGGGCGGATCCGAGTGCGTAGTCCAGTCCCTGTCGCGCCACGTTGTCACCCGCAGGAGAGAGTGTCTGTTGCATCATTGAGTATGAAGGTGCTTCTGTCTCTTTTTTCCATGCTTCGCGATCTGGGTGAAGAGACGGCAGGCTGCATTATCGATTTCAACAGCTGTTAGATGCATACCAGCGACGCTACTTCATACCATGTCTTAGTAAGATAGGACCGTGTACCGCAGTAGGCATGTGTCTGATAAGCGCATACCCCCACCTCTCCGCCCCCTGTCCCGATTTTGGAATTGCCGCTGCAGTTCATTGAGTCTTGGGCCCCTGCCAGATCGGTAC
The DNA here is from genome assembly GCA_025328345.1 of Colletotrichum sp. SAR11_59. NCBI lineage: Eukaryota > Fungi > Ascomycota > Sordariomycetes > Glomerellales > Glomerellaceae > Colletotrichum > Colletotrichum sp. SAR11_59. The sequence continues at coordinate 130,511 of JAKMXC010000047.1, forward strand.
GTGACGCATCTGACCCTGTCTTTGGTCCATCACCACGCGCCTTGGGATGCCCCATCTCTCACCTCTCTCTCACTCGCATCTCCCAATTCGAGTTGCGCGAACCGCAGTCACCCACTCACACAACTCACGTTGCGCGCCCCCCCTTGGAGTCTTGGACCCCCTCGCTCTTTCGCCGCTGGGTGAGAGTCTAGTCTGCAGGCGTCTGCGCCGGGCCTCTTTTTATGGTTCCAGGCCCCCCTGTTCCTGCCGACGCTACTGCACGACAAGCCCGCCGCGACAAACTCGCCCAGGAAAGTCCCTTTATTTTTTTTTTTCTCATCCCCCGGTCGTCGAATGCCATTTTCCACTCGAGCCATCTCGGTGCCCGTACCTACAGCAAATCGTCCAATTCATCTGGTGGCCCTCTCACTCTGATTCATCTGGAAATGGCAGGCCATTCATCAGCATGGCGTCACGCGGTTGCATTCGGCAGTGACTGGCAATTCAACCCCCAATCTCGCATCTCCAATGTTCCATTCACATTCATTCCCATGCCAGCATCCGTGGCCAGCCCCCCTTTCCCAATCCTGAATCCTCCCTCTTCGGAGCTCGGCCCATGCAAGCTCTCAGTCAATTGGGCATTGTTGTTGGCGCCATGGTCGCAATAGCGCTTCCACCCTTCAGATGCCTATCGATTGTCACATATCCGTCAGGCATATACCCATAGCTTGGTGTATCCTACCTCGACAGCAGTGGTGAGAGGATGGCTGCTGCTGCACTGCACATGTGGTATCCATGGTTGTGTGCGAGTGCACGAGTGTGCGTGGTGGCTGTGCGCCTCGAGCGTGCCTGGACCGTCTGCAATTGTAGCCGTCAAATCATAGCCTCAGCGCTAAACGACGAGGGCGTGCCGACCAACAGCATCTACCCAGTCTGACTTGAGGGGCGAGACAGCGACTAATAGGAAGTCAATGTGCCTGGGTAAGGTGCAGCGAGCGAAGCATCGCTTGGTGTGGCAGAAGCCGCGCGCATTGGGTCTGCCGTCTCGTCTCATGAGGTCTCATGGGAAGAGGAGGGGGGACACAGAAATTTGCAAGATTAACACTGACTGAGAGGAGCCCAGTGTCTCAAGACGGTACCGTACTGTATCGAGAGCGAGACGGACAGGGAACCGTTTCTGGACAAGGTGAGGAAAAGAGAGAGCGACGAGCGAGAGACAGGACGGGAGAGGAGAGGAGGGAGTGGACGACGCAGAGAGGGAGAGAGAGAGGCTTTGGACGGACGGATGCTGGGGTCGGGACATGGAATGATGGAAGTACCTGCCCACCCGACGATCTAAGGCAAGGTACATCATCATACCTACCTTAGTGGGAGGGCCTAAAAAGCAAGGAAGCTGGGCAGCGGAAGTCAGGTCAAGGCTTTTGGGAAGGTACCCGCTGGCTGCCGCGAGGTAGGTGCTACCTTAGGTAGGGAAAGAGGCCCCAGGACTCCGCCGTGCAGCAGCTTGCAGGTGCAGGAGCAGGAGTAGCAGCAGCGAGCACCTGGCAGCTCTGACTCTAGAGTGGTGAGCTGCACCTGGCAGTGGAGTGGAGTGGAGGGGGCTGCCCTGGGTAGCCACACTTCCCGCTTAGTGCGATACCTTAGGTAAGGTACCTCACCTATCGCCCTCGCTCGCGCTCTCTCTTTCTCTGCTTTCACTGGACCGACCAGACACTGGACCGACCCGTTTCCCCCATCTCCACATTTTGCCAAAAAGCCCCCCTTAGCAACGAAACACCACCCCATTCTCTCGTTCTCCTTCTCGAAAGACTGTCTGCTGTCAGTCCCGGATTCCTGCCATCGAACCTCGTCGTTTCACCTTTAAACTTCGCAATCCGGCCTGTGCTGTCCCAGATTCCCACCCGTCGTTTCGCTCGCTGCAAACCCGTCTGAGGACCGAACAGAAAGAACGAGACCATCCGTCAAAGAGTCCAGTTGCCAAATCGATCGCCATCTGGTCCTTTCCCCAATCCGCCTGGCTCCTCCTGACTTGCCATCCGGACTCCAGCGTCGCCAAAACATCTGCGCTTCAAGCCATCAACAAACGCCGCGAGGATACCAAGTCGTCATCTCCGACATCCTCATTAACAACCACACATCACAATGGCCTCCAAGGTGAGTCGTCCTCGTCGTCGCGCCCCGTCGCCTCCCTTCTCTCGCCCCGGAGATCGCTCGCTAACCCCGTCGCCCTTACTCGCAGTTCTTGAGGGAGTACAAGCTGGTCGTCGTCGGCGGCGGTGGTGTCGGTAAATCCTGCTTGACCATTCAATTGATCCAGAGTCATTTCGTCGACGAATATGACCCGACAATCGAAGGTGCGTCGCTCGTCGCTCTCAGCCCCATACGCGACCGCAAATCAATCGCGTGCTAACATCGCCACCCTCATCGCAGATTCCTACCGCAAGCAGTGCGTCATCGACGAGGAGGTCGCTCTTCTCGATGTTCTCGATACCGCCGGCCAGGAGGAGTACTCCGCTATGCGAGAGCAGTACATGAGAACGGGCGAGGGTTTCCTGCTGGTCTACTCCATCACGTCGCGACAGAGCTTCGAGGAAATCACCACATTCCAGCAACAGATCCTGAGAGTGAAGGACAAGGACTACTTCCCCATGGTCGTCGTCGGCAACAAGTGCGATTTGGAGGGCGAGAGAGAAGTCACACGACAAGGTACGATTTTCATTTACTGCTGCGCCGCGTCGCTGCATTCTTTTCATCCCAATTTTACATCGATCGGCAACTGACCATCACAACAGAGGGGGAGGCTCTCGCCAAGTCTTTCGGCTGCAAGTTCATCGAGACATCTGCCAAATCCCGCATCAACGTCGACAAGGCTTTCTACGACATTGTTCGCGAGATCCGAAGATACAATCGCGAGATGCAAGGCTACTCGACCGGCAGCGGCGGCGCCTCGGGCATTAACGGCCCACCGAAGCCCATGGACGTCGAGGGCGGCGAGCAAGAAGCAGGATGCTGCTCCAAGTGCGTAATAATGTGAGCGGTTTGCTCACGACTGCGGACAGAGAGCGGGAGGGGTAGTGGCGAACTGAGCGGCCACGGACGTGAAAATACCTGGACCTTGACTGGCCGGTGGATGCTGGCAAATGCTGAACGCACGGTTTCTCCGTCTGGACTCTCGGGCGGTCCAAGCTGGCCCAGGAGAGTCGGGCTCGAGAAGACATGTTGACGCGGGATTCAATGATCAAAAACTTGTTTGTGCTGCATCGGACGGGGAGTCGGGTTCTGACTTGCTGCGCTGTTTTGGAACGCGTTTCTTTCAAGGGCAACTTCATGGACATGACCGTGTCACCTGGGTTGTACGATGATGGCGTGGGGAGATGAGGGTCCTCTGGCGAGGCCTCATCAGGAGCCATGGAGGGCAAAAATAGGGTAACGGACATGTTGGTTCGTCGGCCCGGAAATTGTTGGCCGCAAGACCTCGCGAGGGGCGGACTCGAGATTCTTTACGCACTGGGAGGGCTATTTGAGACCAAACATCGGCTTGTCTCTGTCTCTTCTTTATATCGGTACTCCTTTTTTTTCTCTTTTCATACCTGTAATTTCTTCTTTCTTCCGAGACACCGCGAGGTTTTCGAGGTCAGAGTCAGTGGTCAAATCATACAAATTCCCTTGTCGTTAGTTGAGCCAGAGGTTCCGTCTGCTTTGAAGTTTATGTGATGTTGACGAGACGGCATAGCTGCTATGGTGTACGCCCTGATGCGAGTAAGAAGTCTTGTGATATTAGAATACCGTCTTTAATAGCATTGGTGTTGTTTGAAGATTGAGTGCTGAGGCATAGAGCGACAGCTCCCATCTCATACTATCACAACTGGTGAATGTTCGCAGCCATCTCAAAGACCATAGAGTGAGGGACGGTAATGAAAATGGATATAAGTGAGGACAAGACCGACAACCCTGTTCGAGGTCGTTGAAGTGACTCTCAGCCTGCCTCTCAACAACTCCGATGTCAGTTCCAACCACTCACACATCTGCGCAGCCCAGCCTCATTAGCTAATGCAGCCAACCTCATGCGAGTAAATCTCAACGGCCGTCTTCCCGCTTGCAAAACACGGCGAGACACCAACCGCCAGCCCAGGAAATTGTCAGAAAAAACGAGAATTGCTTTCTTTTTCCAACACCATCATCCGAAACAAAAATGCAAGCCTCCAGTCTCATCACTCACCGCCATGGTGGTATCACTAACAAAAACGCAGGAAAAAACAAGTCTACCCGTGGGAAACCCCCCTTCCTATCCTATCGTGACCCAGACACACCAACGGCGTCTCTTCCGCCCAGAGTCAACCTGTCGCCATGCTCCTTCCATATACAGTTCCGTCAGGAAATCCAACCCGCAAGCCCACTGCAGTCCGCCTATACGATCATGGCTTGGGTTAATAGTGCCATGTCCGAGCCCTCAGGCCTCCAAACCTGCTTGGCCATCGTCATCGGCTCGATGTTCCCAAGCATGGTCTCAATCCCATCCCTCAACTCGGAGGTCCACGGCTCCACAACGACGCCTTGGCAGTTTAGGCATAGATACACCAGGCTCTGGTTCATAAAGTCGTTGACCGTCTTGGCGGCCTTGTGCCCGTCGTCCCCGCGCTTGCAGAACAAGCACGCGTCGGGCCCGAAGTTCGTCAGCGCCCACTCGGACGTGAACATGGTGTGCACCATCATCTCGCGCGCCATGCGGAACCGGTGGTGCATGCACACGCGCCGGCCGATCAGCTTCTCGGCGCACATGCACCCCGTGACCGGGTGCTCCGGCTTGCCGATCACGCCAAAGTCCGCCGTCTCCCTCTCGCGCTCCGAACACTCGCGGCACGCGTACGCGCGCATCCGCAGGAACTCGGCCCGGTTGAGCGGCTGCGTGCCCATGAACAGGCTGCGCCGGGTCTTGAGGTCGCAGCCGTCGCAGACCATGTACGGCGCCGGGCGCGCGGGCATGTGCTCGAGGCTCTCGCAGGCGGCGTTGTTGGCCACGGCGGCGCCGCAGACGTTGCCCGTGACCGGCTGCATGTCGAACTCCTCGCAGGTGCGGTTGCGGTTGTCCACGGTGACGAGCTGCTTGGCCGCGTCGGGAATGGAGGCGAGCGCGTTCCAGACGGGCCGCTTCCACTGCAGGAGGTTGTTGAAGACGTGGTTATCCCACTCGTTCTTGGGCCGGCGGGTGTGGGGGATGCGGTTGGCCTCCTCGGCGCTGGCGGGTGCGTTTTCGAGCTGCAGGAGAATCCGTGCCGGGGGCGGGACGAGCGCGGTGGCGGGGAGATCCGTCGTGAACTCGGGCGGCTTTATGTTCCTGAGCTCGACGGGCATGAAGCGGTTGTCTTGCATGAAGGTGGTCATTGCTTGGTAGACGTGCTGTCTGATGATGCCCTGGTATTTGTCGTCCGCGACGGCTCGGGTGCTTATCTTCTGCAGCTCGGGGTCAATCACGGCGTCGGCGACCGCCGCGGCGTCCGCGTCGGTCATGACCAGATCCTGTCCGACGATCTGCTGGATCTGCTCCAGGTTCTGCGGGGGCCCTTCGAAGGGGGGCATGACTTGAGGCTGCGACGGAGACTTGAAGGCGAGGGAGATTTGGTCGGTGTGGTCTCCGAGCCAGTCTTCAAATAGTTCGCCGTTATTGATGGCCTCGAACGCGGCGTTGTTATCGCCAGAGAACTTGTTGTTCCCCGGCTCTGGCGTGTTGACCAGCGTCGTATCCCCCTCGAGGAAGGAACTCGCCGCCTCCTGAGAAGCAGCTTGAGGCTGCGCTTTCTTCGGAGCTTTGATGCGTACCTTCTTCGGCGGCTTTTGTGGTTGCGCAGCCGGGGGCTTGTTCTTGGCCGACCGCATCGGATTTCTTCTCACCGGAGCCGCCTCCTCCCCAAACTGCCTTGGCGGTGCGGCTACTGGTGCCGGTACCGGGGCTGGGGTAGGCTGCAGCGAAATCACCCCCATCCCCGGATATATCGCCTCCTGTCGCCGGGGAGGCGGCCCCTGCGGCGGTTCCTGCACAATCCAGCTCGGCCGATTCGGCCCCACAAGCGCATCCGGCCGCGTGCTCCACCGGGCCGAGTCCACGCCCTGCGGCCCGTAACCGAGCGCCATGTAGTAATCCGCCGAGTCGCCGCCCATCACCGCGTCGCGGGGCACGCGGCCGCCGCTGGTGCCGGGCGCGAGAAAATCGCAGTTCGACCCGGCGCTGACGCAGCTGTCGCAGGGCCTCTTGCGGTCGCAGTTCCGGTTGAAGTGGCGGCACTCCGTGCAGGCGTGGAAGACGTGCCCTTTGTCGGTCGTGGTCCGCCGCCAGCCGATGGCTTTGCGGTCGGGGTGCGGCAGGGTGACTTCCCGGCCGTTCCGCTCGACGATACAGGTGAGGCCCCAAGACGTACACTTTGTGCACGCAAGATCCGGCTGGCCTTCCATGCCGCCGCAGGTGTACTGGGTGACTTTGCAATTGGTGCATCTCTTATCCCCGATGCGGCGGACGGTCCCCCCGGTGGCCAGGAGCAAATCATTGCCCGGGCCGGGCCACTGATACGGATTGGTATACTCGCGCCTCGTCCACGGGTCGAGACACGGCCGGTTCTTCTCCACGCACGTCAGGCACTTATACTCGCCCAGCCGCACGTCGTTCGTCCACGAGCACGGCGTCCAGCTCCTCTTCTTCGACAGCTCGGCCACGCACTCCCCGCAGGTATGCCGCCACCACGGCCGCCGCCCGGCAACCAACTCCCCGTCATACGGCATCGGGCGGTTCCACATCTGCTCCCACGGCTGCACCGGCGGCGCGTTCGCATCGCCGTCCGCGCGGCGCTCGTTGTACAACTCGCACAGGCGGCCCTCGTTCCGGCACTGCGTGCACCCGATCTTGACCGCGGGGTCGATGTCGCAGTACGTCGGCTTGGTGAAGCCCGCGTTGCGGCGCTCCTTGCAGCCGACGCAGCTGCTCGTCTCGGGCAGGTTGGTCGGGTACGTCGGGCGCGAGTTCTCGAAGCGGCGCTGCCAGTACTCGCCGCCGCGCACGCGGCACACGTGGTTCGGGTCGCCAAGGTTGCGGAAGCGCGTGCACTGCGAGCACTCGAACTGCTCGGCGTGGTTGGCGTCGCAGTCGCGGCCCTCGTTGTTGCCCGCGAGGCAGTGGTCGCAGTAGCCGTTGTCCGGGTTTGAGAGCTGCGGGCGGATGCGCTGGAGGGCCTGGACGAAGACGGCGTTTGCGTCTGGGCCCATCTGTTTTCTTGCGCGCTTGGGGGCTGGAGGGCCGTCTTCGTCTTCTGTTTCGTCGTCGTCGTCGTCTTGGGGGTTTTGGCCGCTGGCGATGTCCTCCAGCATGCGTTTGCGCTGGGATTTGGAGTATTTTGGGTCGAAGATGCAGTTTCTTTTGAGTTTGAAGCATCTTGCGCAGGGAACACTGCCGCTGCAGCCTTTCTTGAGGCGTAGGCAGTTTCTGCATGATTTGTTGTACTGTTGGCCTTGTTGCTGTTGCTGTTGCTGCTGTGCTGGGTTGTTGAGTTGCTGGTTATGTTGCTGCTGCCCCTGAATCTGCTGCCCTTGGATCTGTTGTTCTTGGGTTCGCCGCTGCTGCTGCTGCTGTTGAACCTGTTGCTGATACATCCCAGGATGAAACGTATCCAGCCCAGCGAGGGGGTAATTTGCGTTCGCATCTTGCAGCACCTGGCCGACATCGCCCCCAGCGACGGGATTGAGGGTAGCTCCCGGCTCGACATAAGCCTGCTGGCCTGGATCCGCGAGCTGATAACCGTACGGAGCATCATAATAACCCGGGTTGGCAGGCTGTGCTTGATACGGATCCGGATAGGCACTTTGATGTTGGTTTTGCGGGGGTGAGTTCGCCGGCGGATTCCAAGCGTGCGGGCGCGGCGGGCCTCCATCCACAGCCCACGGATCGCTGTTGTAGTTGTTCTCATGCTGTGGCTGTGGCGGATCTGGTTGACGCGGAGGCTGGACCTGCACCTCTGGGGAGCTGTCTGGGCTCGGCGGTGTTGGGTCCCGTTCCCAAGTGGGAAGGGTGATGGTGTCTGGGACTCGACGGGACATGTCGCGCGCTCTGGGCGGTTGACGGAAGTAAGTATCAGTGTTTTTTTCACAAGTCTTTAAGAATCCGTTTCAACGTAAGGCAATATTTGTGACGAAGGAAAAGAGAACTGGCAAACGGGCCTATGGCAAACTCACGGGAAAGGTTGTCAACGTATGACGGCCCCCTCAAGTCATTTTATCTACATCCGCTGTGCAGTCATGGGCAAGTTTTCGTCGTCACGATCCTGGTACTGGACAAAGGCAAGGAACATTATTGCGCTCCCTTGTAGCATACACCCGTTCTTGGTTCTCAGCCCTTGACATGGAGGCCCGAATTAGGACAAAGCACGGGCTATGGCTATGGCACCTTTGTCGGTCAATGTTGATTGTGCCTATTGTCGCCAACTCACCTCGACGGATACGGATCAAGGAAAGCATTCGGAGGCTCCCTGTGTAGTCGGGCTCAAGGAGCCTTTCATTCGTTTCGATTCTGCCATTGAGATGCCTTCATCGCTGTGATGAATCGGCTTCGAGACTTGGACGGTAAAGCGATGGCTTTGATGCGACTAACGGCGGCTATGTTCATGAAACTCGTGCGACGACCCAGCCCAGCTTTATTTGTATTTATGATTAATGTCATTTACATTTCAAAAACGCCTATGTGATTCAGGTATTCACTGCTGAGATCGAGATGGAAAATGTTGGAGTTGGACAGATGAGAACCTCAGTGAGAGGTGCGTTGGCCAGGTTGGGCAAGGACATCCGAGAGGATGATGTGTAACACCATGAACGAAGGATGTATGCCGAAGGGCTCTGCCAAACTGATTGAGCCTCCTCTGGGAGCCTCCCATACCGACTGGGGCCGAGATAATTCACTAGACTTGTATGCGTAAAAGCTTGCCATCTTCCAATTTAAATCAACCAATGCCAACAGAAACAGAGATGCGGTGAAAGACTTTACGATGACTTCTCGGGTCTTCAGCCGAAGCTCCTCCGGCATTTGAAAGCCATGCTACGTGGACCTGTCACGGAACCAAGGACAACTCCCGCAGCACGCAGATGAACGTTTACGCCTCCAGAGGCTCGTAATCCACTGCGTCCCCATGAAGATGCACACTCCCCTCTCCGCCGGGCCGGATAACCTGGGCTCGGGTGGGGCGTCTATTTGAGGAGTCATGGCATTGCAAGACGATGAGCATCGTGTTGTCGATTTTGGTGCTCATCACTAGCACCGCGTTCGTTGTTACATGGCCAGTAGCCAAACCTGATATCTGGGCTGGGCTTAGGGTCGCGAGCTATCAAGCTACAGCGGCACCGTTCATACTCATGATTTTTGATGCAGTTGTAACGAAGCAGAACTTCTAGATGTCTATGAGACAGGAAATCGTCAGAGGGCATAGGAAGTGAGATGAGTATGGGGACTGCAAAAAGATGCAAATGTTCGCGAGGTATTGAGGAATCCAGATTCGATAAACATGATTTGAAGCGTTCGCCAACCTGCTCCGTCCTTTACTGATATCACCTTAACCATGCTGATGACGTAGAGGGACCCTTTTGTGATGGAATAGTACATTTTTGAGGAAAAGAAGACGCAGATGATGATTCATGCCGCTACGCAAAATCAAAACATCAATCCCTCTACCTGATTTCGAGAGAGCGCGCAGAACCCACCTCCCCGCCATGCCCTGCCTCAATATCCCGAAGAAGCAGGGCTTGATCACCATGATCGCCATCTAAGCGAACTTCTTCGTCGCCAAGCTGGCCGTCGGGTTCCGGACCGGGCCGCTTGCTCTGGTCGCGGATGCCTTCCACTCCGTGCCTCTGTTCACTACCCAATCCTCCAAATCCAACCACCTATCCCTCTTTGCTGAACCCAAACGTACAGCTGACTGATCAGATCGGGTTTCTGGCTGCTCTCGTCGCAGTCATCGTAAGCCCCCGCCTTCCACACCTCCTCATGTGTATCTCCTCAGAGAAAAGACCAGGCCTCGGAAGGGGAAACGGCGCTTGAGATCCTCACCTTCGGCTGGAAACGCGCAGACGGTCTCGGCCCGTATTTCAGCGGCGTGGTCCTCCTCGCGCTGGGTTTGAGCATCCTGCTCCAGGTCGTGGAGAGATTCACCCACCGCAGCCGTAAGTCCTCCCCTTTCCGAGTTGAACAATGTCTGGGATTCAATGGACTGACAGAAGCAGAACGGGATAGATGTCGAGGATCCGGTGCTGAAACTCATCATGGGCTCTACCTGTCTCGGCCTGAACGTGGTCGTCATGAGCTTCCTCCACGGTACGAACTCACCATCTCCTATGCCGGGTTGGATCTAGAGCGTGTGAGGGCTGGAGCTATCCAGATGAGTTTACAATTCAAATATACGAGGGTGCTTAACCAGAGGCTGATGGGGGACTAGGTTCTTCAGTTCAGGGGTTGGAGCAACCCCGCGTCTGGCGTGTCGGCCAGGAGACGGCAGTTGCTACTGCGCAAGTACGCAAGCATAATGACAGTGTCGTCGACGTTGAGAGAAGGTCGGAACGCATCGTAGCATATCTACAACTCCATGGCATCCAAGCTATCGCCCTGCGGCCGACTTCGTCGCAAACCCAGGCGCTGACGGGACCGCGTGCAGGGCTCCCGGCAGAATAGATCATCCGAGTCCTCGAAAGCACCATCGCCTTGCACGTTGTATGCCTTGAATAACTATCTGCCGTTCTATGTGAGGTTACAAGACTTCCCGGACTTGATCTACTTGCTGAAATGACTCCGCAACGTGACCCTTGGAGAATCGCTGGCCTTCCAATCATAAGGCAGCGCATTCGCTCCCATGACCAATCCGCGGATGCAAGATATTCTCCTGCTCATGATTCGTCCTCATCCAAAGTCTCGTAGACCCCAAAATAAACGGCTGCCTGGATTTTCTTGTTCTGACGTGGGACAAAAATGCTACCGTGACTTTTCAGTGGATGATGTGAGAATTCGAAAGGCAAATATCTGCCAATCGCTCATCGCACCGCTTGCCAAGCCACTCTGTGTCGAGAGATCAGATGCAGCCTATGAACTGTGCCGTCGGTCAGCTGCATGGATTTTGTGCCGCCTTCGCCTCGGCAAGGGACGAGAATAGCCCCGTCGTTCGGTGAAGATGGTGTTGAAGTGCGCGCGACAGGGCCCATTTCGCCTGTACTGCTCGTTGATTGGGACAGGCCGCGAAGGAGGCGTCGCAATACGACTGTGGAATGCCACCGGTGAGTCTTTGGGCTTTGTCACAATCTCCCGCCGCCCCCAGAGACCGCGCTGACTTGAGATATGCCGAAAAGAGAGGTATTTGTAATTTGACGACGAACGAAACCGCCACGCCGAGCTTTCAAGCCGCACTTGCCGGCTAGACGACTGCGGTGTGCGGGATGGATTCGGGGCGACTTTCACCATTGGTCATCGCCATTTCCGACGATATCGCCTCACGATATCTGTATCTATGAAGAATCAGAGATCCGAGGCCGTGGTAAGGCCCCTCTCTCTGCGGGGGATAGTGGGCGCCCCCGAATCCCGTGGGGGTCAATCTGCCGAACGGAAGTGGGTGCATCTGCAAGAGTGATGTAGACCGCAACCCGGGTGGCGGGCAAAGATCTCCTTGGCGTTGTAGACCACGAGTAATTCGCCATCGATATCCTGGGCCTGGCGCATCTTCAGGTAGCCACCATCGTCTGGGTATAATTCGAAATACGCCTTTCTGCCTTCTTTGATTGTACCTGATGTGGCAGTCACACTGGCCTCGTAGCTGGCAACGGATAGTCGCATTCGTTCCGATATTAAGAGTCCGGCCTCTGACGTCAAGGTCAAGGCATACATATTATCCGCAGTGACTCAACGTGCGCGCGCTCCTTGGCCAGTCGCACTCTCGGAATCGCAAACGTCGGTGACTGTTTAAGCCGGGTAAGTTCACAGCCCTGACCAGGTTCTTCAGTCTTACAGCCCGAGATTCGATGGCCTCGTTCCCATCGATGTCACTCAAGCTACGACCCAGGAGCGCAGTACGTATCAGTCATCTTACCCAGTGGCTTATCTGGTCTTTCGTTTCCGACATGCCACTTTGAGAAAGATCATCACATTGCTCCCATAAGCCGGGCAGGGCCGGCCCGCGTGCTGGACGGATGGAAAAAAGGACTCGGAGCGTAAGCAGAGGTTGCATCGACAAGGGGATGTCAACGGCGGTCTCCAAAGAGGAATGGTTGGAAATGCGGTCGGGATTATCAGGGTCGGCTTCAACCATCAGAGTCAACAACGGGCGGCGTCCGCCGAGAGCGTGGCAACAACGGTCGCACGAGTAACAATCCTGGTGTCGTTTCTGGAGATGCCAACCGAATTTCCCGGGTCGGTCAAATAGTGAGGCTGCAGCGAAACGAAAGATCCGATGGTGAATAGTGAACGACGATGCGACGGACATCAATATCGGGGAGTTTGACAAGGGGAGGTCTTCCATGGCTGATGTCACTGGGATATTGACGACGGGGAACCGTTCCGCCAGGTGTGCGAGTGGCATGGCATTGTCTGAGAATGGGGATGGTGAATGGCCCGATAGGGGTTTGGCTTGACTCCGGGGTAGGACTCACCGCTGTCTTTTGCTGGACTAGGGGACAATAACTGGTTCAATATGTCCCGGGATTGTGGGAGGTGAGGTCATACCGCGAGGACGAAGGTTTGCAGCCCGTCCGTTCGTCCTGTTCAATAACTCTGAGGTGGTTTGCGACGGGCGTGCGCAGGTACGCCCGCTCTCACCGCGTGGGTGCTTCCGGCATCCGCCTGATACAAGCAGACCGCCGGAGATTGGAGGAAGCAGACCAGCGAACCAAACTGATAGCACGAGCCAGGCGAAAGCCAAGGTGAGGCTTGCTTGCTAGTGAGAGAACTGCAAGGACGAACCAGCCTGCGACGGAAGGCTACAGACGAATCCCCGGAGAACCGTGCGTTGGTTCGAGTGCGGTGCGGTGCCTTTGCGACGGCGTCGTGGCCGGGCAGCGAATGCGCCCAAGAGCCAGGACGTCGGGCTCCCGACCCCTTCGCAGTTGACTGTGCCGGCCGGTGCCTGCGTGTCGAGGATAAACAATGCGAGCGTCGCGATTCGTAGATGATGGTCGTGCCCCTTCGGCAACAAAGGATTGCAAGGGACTGCGCCAGGGGGGAGGAGTCTTGATCGAATGCCTATCGTGGAAGGTGCATCCAGAATCGCGACCTGATCGGCGGGCCCTAAAAGTTGGCATGGGCTTTTGGCCTTGCACCTTGTCTTTGTGGTTTCTGAAGTCTCAACAATAACTCTTGAGGCAGGCCGCCGGGCACCGAAACCTGAGGGAGAGACGTGGCGAGGTTTCTGCTGGCCGGCGGCGCAAGTCTCATATGTGACGCTGACAGATAGCTGTTCAATGTGATGCGTTCCTCGCGTGTTCATATGCGAGATGTAAGTCTGAGGTGGTACGTAGGATGATGCAGCAGTCGATGAGTGTGTCTGCAGGGCCTTTCTGTTGGCCGACTTGCGCTGTACTTTCTACTCAGTGTAGGGCAGAACGCAGGCAAAAAAGTACGACGAGGCACATGGCAACATGGCCATCTACCTCAACCACAGCAGACGCAGCGATTAGCTTGCAGCTGCCCTACGTGGATGTGTCTCATCTGCAGCTGGCACTGCAAAAAGACTTGGCTTTGGCGCGTGAACAAAACCATCGTCTCCATTGGCAGGCTCCGGGATAACGAAAGTCGTGGCGGTGCAACACACAACAGCCAGGAGGTGTACAGCGTCATCTTGGGTGAGTCAAAGTGTATGCGAATGTCATTTGTTGATATAGCGGCAATGGTGCGGTATATGCGACTTGTTGGGCTTGGTTGGTCGCTATCGATGCTATCGGGGATAGCCATGTACGATGGGCACTCTAGGTTCCGGTTCCGGAATCCGGGGGGTAGCATATACCCTGCCATGCCAATCTGGGTAACAACAGCGTCCGTCTGGTTTCTGGGCGCCAACGAGAGAAGAGATGGGTCGGTCGGTCAGGCACTTGTGGTGTCGTGTCGTGTCGCCTCGGTCGCGAGGGTTGTGCAAGTGCGCCGGATGTTCCGAGCTCCCAGCGGAAGAGCATGGAACAGGTCGGGTCGGTCGAAGACTGTGGCGTGGACTGGCTCAAGGCGGAGAGGTCGTCGGTCTCTCACCGAGGTGTTTTGTTCCGTTGAACGAGATATTGGAGTGCGACGCTCGAGAGTGTCGTGGCCGGAGCAATTTGCGGGCACTCTCCACCGCCCCGAATCCAGCCACAGTGACGGGCATGGGTTCCATATCCAGACATGGTGGTGGCCCTAGAGGCTAGGTATGGTAGGTATCCGGTGCCGCACCACCCACGTCGATGACCAGCAGCAGGAGGGAAGGTCACTCGCAGCAGCGATTTGTGGGCGCTCAACGTCGACTGGAGTCTGGCATCGCTGCCCCTCATCTCTTCACGTCTCTCAAGTCTCCAGGGCCGGACGATCATTAGTCGAGGGCAGGACCCTTTGTTAGCGACTGATGTAATAATTGGGGGTTCGGCGGGTTAGGGGAGGGGAGGGCGCTGGATGTGCAGTGGGAGCTGCAGGGGTATGCCTGGGAATCAGCCATCAGAGACAGAGAGGCGTGGGCGCAAACATGGAAGATGGAGCATGCTCCGTCGGGTCGGCTCCGACGATGAGACGCTGACGAGTGCTGTGCGCAATGTGCCGTGAGACCAGACGCGGGTGACAAACGTTTCTGTGTGCGGTCCAGGAATAGAATCGTCTACTTTACCGCAAACGAGCACCGTGGTCCCTCTTCCATCCGCCAGGGGCAGTGAATCGCAATAAAGACATGGGCGCAGCAGCAGGGCATGGGCGAAGGTGGTGAAAGAGGCCCGACGAGAATGATTGCCGCAGTCGTTGGTGCCCTACGTAAAGTGTGACATTGAGTGAGGGAGGAGAGGACGATGGCTTCGGTCCTGAGATGAGCGACCAGGGTTCGCAGGAGCTGGCGGTAGCATCAGGCGCGTCGACAGGGCTGACGAGGCACCAGGTCGGCTTGGCGGATGGTACACTGGAAGCTTGAAGAAGGAAGGAAGCCTCAGAGACAGCATCGGAGTTGGGAGACGGAGCAGAGACGGAGAAAGACAGAAGCGCAGGGTCTGGTCCTGGAGATGTAATTAGACGACACGGGATTGGACGGCTGGGAGGGTCCACGGTGGATGAAGCTGAGGCGATGGTGTTGAGGTCCGGGGATGGTCGATGCGAACCTTGCTTTGCCTTGACTGATTGACCACGTGAGAAGATCCATTGTGATTGCGAAGTCCTCGCGGTTATTGATGGCCCATAGGTGCATGGGTGGTAATTGTTGAAGTTGCGATAATAAAGTCGAAGGAAAGTGCGGTAAAGGTGGAAATCTAATGTGTACCTACCCAGTGGTGTCGAGTTAATGCATGCGGCAGGTGCTGTCAGGAAGCACCTCAGTTAGAGTTCTGTCGCCTCGAATTCAGGGTCCAATCCTCGGGCAGGTCACGCACGTCCTCTTACGGACTAACGGGGCCTGTGGAATGGGGAACTGGTACCTAAGGAACGGGGCACACCACAGTGACCACGCGCATTCTCCGCTGCCGTTGCCCAGTGAGCTGGAGAGTTGACGGGAGCTGTAGTCGATTGGGGTCAAGCGCGAGAGGAGTCTTGTTTCCGTGTTACCTAAGGGACTTGACAAGTCGTGTTTGGTGCCAGGTCTACCCCAGTCCGAGGCACGTTTTTTGTCGATGGGAATTGTGGTTCTATTTTCTCGTTATTTCTCACCTCATTGTAAAGAACAAAGTACTTGCTGAGGTACATACCTTAGGTAGCTTACCTAAGTAAGGTAATGTAACAAAGGCAGGTGCCCAGTTTTGGAGGGGCAGACGACAGTGACAGGCACGGCACACGCAGCGCGCTAAAGATGCATGAGATGCGCAACAGACGACCGGGGCCGTCCTCACCGCAATTTGTGTCCCCGTCTCGTTGCCTCCAAGACGCACTCTGGCACTGCAGGGCATCTCAGTCTTGGAGGGGTAGCTCACTGCCTGAAGCAGTAACGGCTGATGCGAGGTGTTGAGGTGGCTGCCGTTGGTTCATCGCCTTGGCCGTGCCGTCGCCGCTGCCGTTGCCACTGCCGCTCCCGTTGCGCCGTTCGATGCTGAGCTTCCGTCGTGTGTTGAAGGATGATTGCTGACCAAGCCTGACAGAGATCGCATTCATCTTGCCAGGCTGAACCTGCATCCCTCCTCGCTGCCTATATGAAAAAAATAAAATCCTGAAGTTGGTAGGAACGTAGGTAAAGACAGGTACGAATACTGGCACTTGCCTCACGTTACCTAAGGCACATAGAACCTTCCATACTTGAGGTAGGTAAGGTAAGGTAAGGTAAGGCAAGGCAGGTAGGTGCATGTTATCCACCGTGCCTTCCTTACCTACAGTGTATCCACTTAACCTACCTAGGTACTGCGTAGTGACTGGGGTACGTACCTCCTCCCACCAAGCGGACCACTGACGATTGCGGCACTTCCGCGTCGCCCTCCACTGGTGTCCAATGTCCACTAAGCATGGCATCCATCGCCTACCTACTGTCTCGTTCTCTCTTGCTCTCTTTCCCCCTCCATACCTTCCCTCGGCCATCACTCACCCAAACCACCAACATCGAGACACCACGCACCAAAACACCACAATGTCCGGATACGCAGCACTCGCCGTTGACGGTTGACTGGCCACACCCGCACACCCCCCTTTCCGGGCCATGTCCATGTCAATCCCTCGCTCTGCTGCCACCACCATCGCCCCGAGCTGCCCAAAAGTCTGAGCCTGAGCCAGAGCCTAAGCCTGTGCCCTGACACTGCAACGCTCGCTCCGACCACCACCACCACCTCCTCCACCAACCATCACTCCCTTCCAGAACCCAGCTTCGCCTTCGTTTCTTCTGCCTGTTGACCAGGTCTACCCGTCTTGACTCTTGACTCCTCGACACCACACCCTTACTTGGTACGAATACTGCGCAGGGCAAGGTACATAGCGACACGCCCACCACCAGCTCCGACGCTCCTCCCAAACAACATATCCATCGCATTACTTCATACCGACACCCCGACTGTTGTCTGTCTGTCTCGACGTTCCACCGCCGAGCCTAGTCCGCCGCCGCACCGCACCGCACCGCACCAAATATCATCGCTCTTCTTCCCGTCTCTCGACCACCCTTTCCTCAACTTCGACACCATCTCTGCCGTCTGCAATCCTACTCTCCCCGCAGACGCCCGCCTTTCCCCGTCTTTTGTCGCCTCCGCTGCTTTTCGCCTACCTTTGCCGGACCGTCCTGGCCGAGATTGAGAGTACTCGACGTGGGAACTCGACTCGACAACTTGCAGTCGGCACGACGAATGCGAGCAAATACCGAGCACTCAACCCACCACCCCGGCCCCTCTTGATCCGCCACTGCCATTCGCCGCGTTTGTCCCGAGCATCTGGTTCCCATTTGCCTGCGTCACATCCATCTCTCTCACCACCAAACTCCTCCCTTCATCACCCGTCGTCAACCCTTCCGACCTCCCGGTTTCGATAGCCTCGTTGCATCGCCCGTTGCTCCCTTACACCAACATTCCTTTGATCACCCCGCTCCTCATCCACCTCAAAGACGCGCTCGCGCCCACCATCGCGACTCCCAGACTTTTCTTCTCGCGCGACCTTGAACTGCACCCATCCCGGCTTTTCGATCTGGAGACTGCAACCCACGACAAGTTATCTTGCGTGCGCCTCATATACACCCAAAAAGAGAGAGCTTGCAAACCGTCTCATCATCCACAACCCGACACGACGACAACACCCGATTTGCCAGCCTCCGACCACCTTCCGACGACTCATTACCATTAAGCTTCAGACCCCGGCTAGCCCTCTCCAACACCGTGCACCCCTCAACTCTGTTGCTCTCAGCCCGCCTCTACCCACCACATGCCGCCGCCTCGACCCTGAGCCGCACCATCACGGTCTCTCACATTGCTCACCCTCAATCACATGGAATTTCTGCCAGAAGCAATGTTGTTCCAACTGAATTACCACTGCGTGCCGTGTTGAGAAAATGGCCTTTCCCCCAAACCTTTGAGCAGCTAGAGCCTTCTCATCATCGTTTTACCAGCCGTCTTGTTCAAGATGCTGGGGAAGCTCTTCAATTTGGGCACCGGGAGCCCGGCAAACGCTCCTGACCCATCCCAAACGAATCACAATACTTACAAAGAATCTCCACAATCCCTCGAGTCTATGCAAGAGGACATCCACACAAGAAACCTTCTGTTCCCCGACACCGAGGCATTATATCAACATCGAAATGACCAGGTCTTCCCACTTTCCATGGCCTCCGCCCTCCCGCTGGCATCCATTGCAAGTGCCTTCGACTACGACGGAGACATCGACCTAGACACCCGTCATGTTCGCCTTCTCATCATGCAGGATGCCGTGGCCTCGTTCCCGGCCCAGCTTCTGTTCGACAGCCACCCGGGCCCGCCCAAGCCGCCAGCAACGAGGGAAAGGCCCGTGTCAGGCATCGGCACTGTTCATGATTCTCAAAGAAATCCAACATCGCCTAGAAAAAGCAGTTTAAATCAGACATCGCGCCCTCTGGTCATCCAGCCAGACAGTCCTCAGCCCCGCCAAGGTGCTTTTGATCGAAGGGCCTCAATGCAAGGTCGAACTCAATCTCAGGCTGAGACAGACCTCCAGCGCGCACGACGCGAGTACACCGACGAGATTCACGCTTTTGCCGGATCCGTCTTTGGAAATTCAGAATTGATGGCTTACAAAGGCACTTCAACAAAAGTTCATATCGTTCCCACTGACAGTCGCCCCGAGTATGGGGGCTCATACATGGGCGATGGTCGGGGCTCCATTGGCCGTTCCAGCATGCGCTCTAGCAGACTGGCCCAGTCATACACATCGGACAGTGTCTCGCCCATGCAGCCCACTCAGTCATTCACATCCTCGGCACCAAACTCGCGGCCTCTTCCTGAGAGAAGGAAAATCCTCATCACTCGACTCTTCCCAGTCTTGCTGCCCAACGACGATGCCGATGCGCAGAGTGACACTCCTTTGAGCCGGTTCTCCGACCAGAACACAGGTTTCCCCTTTCCACAGTCTGCAGACGACAACAACCCACCAAAAAAGAAGAAACCGCAGCCCAAGCAGAAACGCACACCCATGTATGCGGTCGTGCTGGTGATTCAGCTGCCCCCGACGTCCGCTCAGCCAATTCCTCCTTCCACCATCAGATCGACATTCCGGGCCAGCTCCTACACTGACCAAGAGTCGTCATTCCCGTCATCTATGAGCTCTGCGCGTCGGTCTGGCTGGACCATGTCAGGATCAGGGTTTCCTCTTGACTCCCTGGATTCATCCTGCTCAACCGATGTCGACGACAGGATGGACACCATAACTCAGCACTGGGATATCATTATGCGAACTTTGACGCATCTTCAGGGAGTTGTGGCTACTACGCTCGGCACACTCTTGAAGCAAGCAGACATTGCTTCACCTGACCCTTACCCTCCGTCCTTCTCGTCGTACGTTGGTCGAGCTCCATCCATGGGTGGCAGGCGGGACGAGCCTCACTTCATCAAGCCCCCCAAAACGAATGCAAAGGTGATTGCGCTGCAACCTAACTGCCTGCAACACGAAGACACCATTGTGCAGGAAGCGAGTATGGCAAGAGTGCGGGTTGTAACAGGCTTACGAGCTCAGCGCGTCATCACCGCACAGGGAAGGTGGGGCATTTGGAGAGACGAGGCCAGATGGATGGCGAGAAAGGCAGGGGAGAAAGAGCATGGCTTCTTCTTCTTCAACCTCCTCACTGGCTTCCTCGCCACGCATACCGACTGGTTGAACGCGATGAGCCCGGCATGGTATCGCAGAAAGCACCATCAGCAGCAGAAGGCAAAGGGTGAAGAAGACCTTTCTCTGCCGGCACGAACAGTCATTATCGCCCAAGACAAGATGCTCGCGCGGCGTTTGATCTTTCTGCTCTCAGCTTTCCTGCCATCGCACCAGCACATCTCATCGTCGCGAACGCACCGACCGAGCACGTCCACGTCCTTCGGTGCCTTTTCCCAGTCACCCCCTTCGCTCATCATCCCAATTCTTCGAGAAGAGTCTTTGCGCCGCAAGATCAACCGACGAACCGGTCCAAGGAGAACGTCACACTCCCGCACAGTCAGTCAAAGCACGCGGGCGTCTGGTGTTCCTCCTCAGTTGGCACATCTCAGCATGGAAGGCCGCCATGAAAGACGTGTCTCGGATGCGACCTCAATTCGATCGAACTTGCCCATCCCTGGCAATGATCAGGTCAGCAGGAAGAGTAGCGCTGCGACAACCACGACCATCACGCCAGAGACTACCATTCCACACTTCACGACCGCCCAAAGATTCGAGAATCGGCGAAGTTTGCGACCAGGAAGCAGCAGCAGCGTGGCCGCGGACGACCTCAAGCGGACGCTCAAAAGAGGCGAAAGTTCCGGTCATGTTAGCTCCGCGAGCACCGACTCCCGCATGTCAGGTTCGAAATGGGGCAGTGTGATCAGCACTCTCTGGAATGGGAAGCGGAGGGACTCTACCGGCCTAACAACGCCTAGCCACCCCTACAGCAGCGGGCCAACGTCCCCTACGAAATCGATTCATGGCCGCCGAGACAAGCTCGCCGAGATGGTCCGAGAAGTTAGAACCGAAGGTTATCGAAGGACGGAAGAACGCACCCAGAACACCGAGGGCAATGGCAACGGCCCCAACACGCCACGGGGCTTCGACGATCAAGCTATAGACGACGCGCCCGAGAAGATCACTTTCCCTGAGAGAATTCCCGACCCCAATGGTGACTTTCAGTCTCCCGTCAAAACCTCGATCAATGCCGAAGACGGGGTTATAGATGTTGACATTCCGTTTCCCGACTACATCACGTCCTTCGAGACGGCCGTCAGTTCGCCCTCCAGCAGCGGATATCTCTCCACTCCGGGAATTGGCAGCGGACTGGAAGGCTTCGAGCAGTTCTCGAGAATCACCATTGACGGCGACTCGCCCATGAATGTTGCCGGTTTTCTCCAGCGATATCATGAGGATATGATCCTTCAAGCCGTGCCTCCTCAAGACAACCTGATGGACGACATTCGAAAGTCTATGAGAGCTGAGCCTACCCCTTTCATCACACAGCCCTTCTACTCCATGGAGCAGCCCGCAGATCGATGGGTTGACGTAAGCAGCGCCCTCATTGCGGACACAACAAGACACACAATCATGCGCATCCGCTATCGTCGCCTTATCCGACCGAAGCCATTCTTGGATCGGGCGGCCCCTCTCGGCTCTGCTGGCTCGAGCTCGTACAGCGCAGCACCCATGACGCCTTCTGTCCTCCCATACGAGACGCAATTGGATGACGAATTTATCGAGGAGCCCATTGCGAGCTTGGACGAAGTCTTGATCGAGGCGGTTGAAAGGGTTATTGCTCAGAGCAGTGAGGTCAGCAAGCAGAGCTCATCGAACTCTTCTCGATCAACCAGCAAGCGGCGAGACCGAAGCAATAGCGAGGCCTCGGCGTCGGTCGACTCGCACCATACCACTCGCATTCCGGTGCCGGCTCAAGAAGTGCCGCGCGATCAATGTAAGACAGTGGTACTGTCGGCCTTGGACGAGATCATCCGTGATGTCATCGAGGAGCGGGACCACGAGAACGGAGACACCAACAGCCACACCGACCGAGATCGAGAAAGCGCGCTCCGCGAGGCCGTTCGCGTGTGGCTCGACGCTGTTGACTCCAGCGAATAAACACAACAAAATCACGGACAAGGCGTTTAGCCCGTGAGCTTTACGACGTAATGACAAGTCAGCATGCAGAAATATTTCTGCAATTACAATGTACCACCACCAAACCCAATTTTTCCTTGGTCAGAAGAGAGCGAGAGAATGTGTGAGAGGCACCAGATACATCGAATTGATACCCCGAAGCACAAGAAAATCTACACTTCTTTGCTTTCTGTGAGCGCGCTCGTGCGGTGTTTGCTTTGCAGCACCAGCTATTTGTCTGGCATGGGACGGGTTTACATGCGGGCTTGCGAGCCCGATATTCGGCGTTTTGGAATGGCACGGCATAGAAGGACAGCGAGCGCCCTTTCATTTTGAGTCGCTATTTTCAGGAGGGGGGAATGGGAGACGGCGTATCTGGGTTGTCAACTATTTGTAGGTAGCTAGCTGCTGGGAACAAAGGCGAAGTAATAAGAAACCTTCCTGGCAGTCGATGTTCACTCAGATATATGACTGGTGTAAATGACTCTCAGCTAACAGACATAATTCTAACTGACTTGTACACGAAGTTGCGTCGTATGTCTCGTCTAGGCCGCCGGTAAGACAGACCGAGACACAGCGGGTCCTTCAAACGTCAAAATTCTGGGGAAGACACCAATGAAGCAGGCGGTGTACCCCACCCTTCGAGCTCACCCACAATTCTGCCGTCGCAATCGACAGCTCCCCAGCATGATGCACACCACCACAATCACAGCTCGCCTGCGCGACTGATAAGCACGGCCGTACTCATAGCAGCTCTACAAAACGACACGACAAAGACTGCAAGAATACCGTCGAATCGAGAGAACGAAATGCCACTGCGAAACCACACAACAGGGCCCCCGTGACCGCGAGCCGACAGAAGACTACGCAAGAAGTAGACTGCGAAACCGAACCTATACCTGACCTTACACGACGAGTGAAAGCGCTCCGTCGCAAGATTTCTAGAGTTAGACACCCGCGATGCCTCCCCCGCCCCTGCGCAGCGGCGCCTCGATGCGCAAGACGTCAAACTGGCCCTCGCACCTGCGTCAGTTCAGCAGGGTCTCCCTCGAACCTCCCGCAACCGCGTCTGCCGCCTCCTCCGTCGAGTCCCCCCGCTCCCCGGACACCGTATCGAGCGCCTCCACGGTCCGCGGCGACAACTCGAGCAGCTCCGTCAAGCACCGCCGCCTCGAGCGCCGCTGCGTTGTCGGCGTGAACGAGGGCTACTCGCGCGACGAGGTCCTCCTGAGCCCCGAGCTCGTCAAGGGGGAGGTTCGGCCCGGCAGCCTCGTCGCAATCACGGTGATCCGGACGGAGGACGGCAAGACGTCCGTGAAGGACCATGCCGTCGCGGGCGCGAGGGGCGGCTCTGCGAGCTCGGGGGCCGGTCAGGGTGACGGGGCTGCGCAGACATCAGACGGCAGCACGGCGGCGGCGGCGCTGGGGAAGAAGTACTTCTTCTTCGCCAAGGAGATGTCCAAGGAGCTCAAGAGCCGGCTGCCGAACGTGGACATTTACGTCGTGAAGCACATTGCGGACGCGTTCGGGATGAGAAAGGGCACGCAGGTGCTGCTCACGCCGGTGGACGCGGACAGCCCCGCGACGGCGGCGTCGCACGTGGAGCTGAGCTTCAAGGACCAGTACCTCTCGCGGTCGGACATGTGGCGGCTGGCGATCGGGGAGCTGACGGAGCGGACGGTGTACAAGGGGCAGAGCATCCTGTTCATGGGCACGATCAAGGCGCAGGTGACGGCGGTGTACGTGGACGGGCGCAAGACGCACTCGGCCTTCTTCACGCGGGACACGCGACCGATCTTTAGGAGCGAGTCGGCGCGGTACGTGCTGTTCATACAGATGGCGCGGGAGATGTGGGACTTTGACAGCGAGGGGAGCGGGGAGATTTTGTTCAACAAGGTGGTGAACGGGTTCTTGCCGGCGCTGTTCAAGAAGTGGGCGAAGCTTAAGGCGAAGCACCTGGTGAGCATCGTGTTGTTTGCAAGGGTGGAGTACGACACGGGCCTGACCACGGAGCTGGCGGGGACGGTGCATGGGGATTACTACACGGGCACGCAGATCTCGGGGGACAAGAGGCCGTACAAGGACTTTTACAGGGTTGTAGTGAGCGAGATGGCGAGTGGGGAGTGGACGACGATTCTGTACCAGCTGAAGCGGGAGTTCAACTTCTTCCGGCGGGATATTAGTCTGCACCACCAGATGGCGGGGAGCGCGTTTGTGCCGCTGGCAGAAGAGGGGAGGGGCGTCGCGAGTAACCGCGTCAAGGCCGAGAGCAGTCTGGCCATGTACGGGAATTTCCTGGAGGCGATCAATCTCGCGAGCAGCCAGTTCTCGCATGACTACGTCGACCGCGATCTCATGCGGACGGGCATATCAATCGTGGTTATCAGTCCCGGGCCGGGCGTGTTCGAGGTCGAGTACGAGAGCCTGCGGAGGACGACGGAGGCGCTCGTCGGCAACGGAATCGGCATCGACCTCATCTGCGTGCCGAAAATGCCGCTACACTCGGTGCCGCTGTTCCGGTACCGGAATCCGCAGACGGCGGGAGACTCGCACGGCTTGTCGCGCACGAGGAGCGTGCGGAGCCGGGAGAGCACGCCGAAGCAGCAGGCGACGCCCGTCATCGGCAGCTACCAGTCGCTCTCGGAGAGCCTGTCGCCGACCAAGGGGCTCGAGCTCGCGCACCGGATCGAGAGGATAGCGAACCCGCAGGACGAGTGGTCGTACGCGCTCCCGCAGTGGCTGCACGTGTCGTACTGGACGGGCACGAGCGAGGAGGCGCTGTCGTACCAGGGCATCGCGCTGAGCGTCTCCAAGGAGGAGGAGGAGGAGGAGGAGGAGGAGGAGCAGGGGCGGAACGCGGCGAGCGAGGACTTTGCGATCCGCGCGCGCATGTACGATCTGCAGATGAGGAGCGTGCTGGAGACGAATGAGATCGAGACGACGCCGCTGCAGGCCGACCCGCTTTTCCCCGTGGCGACGACGGAGACCAAAACGTCGCAGAAGGCGCGGCTGGTCGGGGCGGAGGAGATTGCTATGATCCCGCCGAAGAGACACCCCGACGGGCTGGTCGACCACGTGTACGGGTTCCAGAAGTTCGTCCCGGACAGGCTCGTGCGGCCCGGGGAGAAGAGCCTGTGGAAGCAGCTGCAGGAGTACGACGAGACGAGGGCGAAGCTGCCGAGGAGCAGGCGGCCGGCGCCGAGCCGGGCGTCGAGGGACTTGGAGGAGACGACGCGGAGGCAGCTGATGGAGGACGCGGGCCTCTTTGGGACGAGTCTGCCGGAGAAGAAGATTGTGCCGAACCAGAGCCTCGCGGCGGTTGCTGCGGGGAGGAAGCTGAGCGTCAACATTGGGGACAGCGAAAAGGCGGAAATTGTGGCCGCTGCGAGGAGGGCGGCGGTCCACCCTCAGACGACGGCGGCGGCAACGACTACGTCTTCGACGAACTCGTCGACGCCGGATTCGGGCAGTACCGCGGGCAAGACTTCGGGTGCGAACACGCCGTCGAAGGCGCCCAAGTTCATGCGGCAGATCAGCCTGGGTCTTCGCGGTTTCGGTGTGGCGGCGCCCAAGGTCGTGGCCGCGGAGGCGAGCTTCGAGACGGTGGGCGCGTTGACGGAGCAGAGCGTCACGAGCCCGACGACACCGCTCGTTATGTCCACCATGCCGCGGCCGTCGTCGCCGCAGGTCATCAAGCCCGCCTTGTCGATGACGCCGGGGCTCTTCCGGTCTGACTCGAGGGATACGCTGAAGGATCTGCCGAGCACGCCGAGCATCCCGATCAACATGAAGTCTTCCGGGCGGAGTCAGAGCTTGGTGGCCCAGCAGCACAAGTACGGGTCCGTCTTGCCGCCGTCCTTGGCGAGAAAGGAGATCTTCCTCGAGGACCGCGATCAGCGGCATTCGAACGTTTTCAGGGCGGAGGACGACAACCAGAAGATGTTCAACAGCAAGCTCAGAGCCGGGGCGATGCCGGAGCTGCCGTCTACGTTGTCGCCCACCACGGCCATTTCGCCGTGGCTGACGGTGCTGAACCCATCGAACCCGGACCGCAACAAGGTCGACGACACGGTGCTATACAGCCGGTGGCAGCATGTGTTCCCGCGGACGTCGGAGATGAAGGTGATGAAGTGGAAGGCGTTATGCTGTCCCGCCGCGGTGCCGCTCACGACGGAGTACTTCCCCAGCAAGACGCAGTTCGACACCGAGTACCAGCGGCAGCCGTACGTGATTGCGCAGAACGCGGATGACGAGCTTAGCGAGGAGCCCAAGTCGCGGGAGGAGTTTCTGCGCGAGCTCATTAGTCTGCGGTTCTCGCAGGGGTTCCAGGTCGTGATCGGGCCGTCGGTGGCCAAGGCTTTCGGGCAGAGGTTACTGCGGATCGCGGACATTTTCTCGCGGGACCAGGCGATGGAGGACGGGACGAGCATATTTATGAGTGTGGGTAACGTGATTCACCAGCTCTCGTGCGTCAACGGGACCGAGGTGGAGGTGAATATCTACATTCGCAAACCGGCGGCGTCGACGATTGGCGGGAACGCGACCGGTGGGCCGCTGTATAGACCTGCGATCCGGACATTGATGGATTCCGGGTACCAGACGCAGGAGGTTGACATCTCGACGCCGAAGCCGGAGAGGAACTGGAACTACATCGATTCCTACCTGGCGGGGCATCACGACGAGATGACGGAGAACTTAAGGTTCTGGAGGGCGAGGTTCGTGCTGATCCCGATGGTGTCTCGGTACTCTGCCGTGCCCAGGAATCAGGCCGGTGACAACGCGGAGGAGGTGCGGTTGGAAGGAATCAGGAGGCTGTCGCTGTCGTGGCAGAAGCATCGGTACCTCCCGCCTTCCGAGAGGCGGTATCAGACTGTGAACTCGCGACGGGACCCGAATCCGTTGGATATTGTGTACAAGACGGAGGACCCGTCCGTCGTGATTGCGGCGGAGCTGGACAATCTTCCGCTGGTCGAGGGCATGGATGGCAACCGGAGAGGGCAGCTCATTTCGTCCAAGGAGCGGTTCCGCAAGTCTGGGTTGAATCTTGCCGCGTTGGCCGAGGCGATCCAGCAACCCGTCGAGAGCGGCGGCGTGAAGCTGCAGAATCGGCGATGGCATTTACGACTGCATTACAACTGCTTCATCGGCTCTGACATGACGACGTGGCTCATGGACAACTTTGAAGATCTGGACAGCCGCGAGGAGGCGGAACAGCTGGGCAAGATGCTCATGGTGGAAACGTACGAGCGGTCCGACGATAAGAAGGACCGCGGAGGCCTGTTTGAGCACGTTGAGCGCCGGCATCCGTTCAGAGACGGACAGTATTTCTATTCTATCGCTAGCGAGTACGCCAAGCCGCAGCCCGGGTGGTTCAACTCCCGCCGCAAAGACCTCTCGGTCCCGTCGACGCCCATGTCGGAGACAATGCCACGCGACTCGCCGCGCATCTCCCGGCCCATGTCCATCAACGAGGAGAACTCGCCTAACTCCGGGTCGACCACGCCGACGGCGTCCATCATGTTCAACAACAAAAAGATGCCAAAGGTGGTGCTCAGCAAGGTCATCAAGTACGATGTCGACCACCGCAAGCGCTCGTACCGCCCGGAGCGCATCGACCTGCACTACGACAGGTTGCACAACCCGGACAACTGCTACCACATCCGCATCGACTGGATGAACGTCACGGCGAAGCTGATCGAGGACGTGGTCGAGGGCTGGGCGCGCGAGGCGGCGACGCACGGGCTGAGGCTGGTTGAGGTGCCCATCAAGGAGGCGTGCTCCATCACGGAGGTGAACCCGTTCCGGCGGCCGTACGTGATCAAGCTCGCGGCGCCGCCGCCGGCGCAGCAGCCCGTGACGTACTACGAGCCCGGGTCCTTCGCGCCGCAGACGGCGCCCGGGAAGCACTTTTACCAGAAGGCGCTGATGCGCCGGCTGGATTTTGTGCTGGATATGGAGGCCGCGGCGGATTTTCCTAGGGACGTGGAGGTGAGCTACAGCTGGGGCCGGCCGGAGTTCAAGTACTCGCAGTATATCCACCGGTCGGGCGTTCTGTTGGCGGAGATCACGGACGAGGGGGACTTTTTGGTGCTGGCGAACCGGCTGTTCAGCAACCGCGCGTCGGCGGCGCGGGAGAAGGAGCTGAAAGACATGAGGGAGGCGAGCGCGGCGGGCGGAGGGGGGAATAATGTGGTGGAGAGGGCGGGGCGGATTATCCCCGTGGGGAGCTACACCCCGTTTGGGATCCCGGAGCCGACGCCGATTAGCTCGCCGATGGTGAAGCCCGTGTTCTACGCGGGCGGGTCGCCGGCCTTGCGGGGAGGCGCCGTGAAGGAGGCCGCACCGCCGGCTCCGCCGACGGCCGTGGACCCGATCGCGCTGCTGCTTGAGGTGGAGCGGTTCTGCAAGGACGAGAAGGGGCTGGAGGCGTTCTACCGGGAGACGCTGGAGCGGGGCCCGCCGCAGGCGATGACGACGCCCGGGGCGATGCGGCCGACGACGTTGGAGGCGGTGCCGGAGGCGAGCATCCCGAGTCTGAACATGCCGGCGGGCGTGCTCGGTGATTTGGGCGGTGGGGGAGCGGGAGGGGCGATGGGGTTGGTTGGGAGCGAGAGGAGCGGGAGTGTGGGGGGTGGGAGTCCGAGTCCCGGGCCGCGGATGATGAGTCCGGCGGACGGGATGAGGTTTTTGAGGAGGGCGAGTGTGCAGGATGGGCTTGGGTTGGGGGGTGGGCCGAGGGGAAGGGAGAGGGAGAGGGATTGAGTGAGTGAGGGTGAGGTGAGGGTGGAGGTGGGGGAGGTTATTCAAACTTGTCTATAGTGTAATCTTCTGAGTGTATGATGAGGTTATGAACACATGATACGATTTAGATGTCAATGGTTTATTTTCTTCAGTGGATATGCGACTTCATCTTACGCAAGGTGAATGTTTGCAGCGTGCTGGAGACACACGAGTCTCTGGACCGGAAGTCTCTTCTAAGACAGATACGTTCTTTCATTTCCAATAC
Organism: Colletotrichum sp. SAR11_59; assembly: GCA_025328345.1. Lineage (NCBI taxonomy): Eukaryota > Fungi > Ascomycota > Sordariomycetes > Glomerellales > Glomerellaceae > Colletotrichum > Colletotrichum sp. SAR11_59. The sequence goes on from JAKMXC010000047.1 coordinate 159,403, forward strand.
CTTAGATGCTTTACCAAGTTGATCATATACATCAGCATGCTGAATAGTTATGTTGTGTCTTTTTTGTTGTGACTGCCTACTGACGAGATGAGATCGTGGAGTGTCTGAAGGTCTGCAGCGCAACTCTGAAAATATGTAGTAAAACATGGGAAGAAACTGTCGTAAAGCGACGTTAACCTGCAAGTGAGCATGTTTACGTACTGATCGATATCACATCAAGCCGATACTTTGATCCCGGATGGGCTACGAAAGCGCCTCGCCAGTGCCGTAGACTCTCGAGAAGCGGGCCGCAGGTCTCATCACACCGTCACCGGCAAGCCTCATGGCAGAACAGGTATCTCATATGTATGATTGGTCTAGACGGCCGTGCGGAATTGTGGGGTTATCAACCGCCTGCCGCTGCCACGACATTTCTGTTCGTCACACGGTCCAAGCTGGCGCTTGATGATGTTTGCCGGGTGCGTTTGACGATGTAAGAGGCCTCCGGGATCGAGGCTCGGTTTCAAAGATTCCACGTCTCACTGCATAAAGCTAGTCTCTTTGCGTCGGTCTTGGAGTTTTGTCCCGCTCTCATCCCCACCCTCGTGCCCTCAGCCTGCCTCATGCCAAGGCCGGAGAACACCAATGAATGTTCACTGAGTCCATTTCCAACCGCTGACCAACAGAAGTGTCATCAACAGAGGTTGAGTGGCCATCGACTTGAATGACTGGAATTGAAACCAGCAGTAAACCTTAGTAGAGGGAAATGAAGAAATGCATGTAAGGGATGATGTGGATCTGTATTTGTATCGATGGCTAAAAACATCAGGCCGAGGAATGGTAATGGGTAGATACGAGGCTAAGGCTAGCAGGGCTACAGACCCATGCTACTCGTTTATATACGCACATGACGTTCTGCAGGTAAGCCTAACGGACTTGGGCCGCCACCATTAGAGCACGAGGTGTTTATATACGCGGGGGCTTGCCAGACATGACCACCCAATTTGCAGCGTTTCTTTGAATAACTTACACATTCGAACAACATGCAATCGGCGTTCAAGGGTAAATTATGCGAAATATGTACCAGCATCCCGTTTCAACGCCTCTATGAGAACCCTTGGGAGTTGGGTGAATATTACTATTGGCAAGTCGGCTCTGTATCAGAGTTGCGTAGCCGAGACTTTTGCCCCCTTTGTCGGGTGCTTCTTCAGTGTGTCGCCATGCAAAATCGCATTCAAGAAGTTCAGGGTCTACCCGCGAAACTCCGCCTTCTGGACGACTCCAATCTCAAGCTGATGTGGACCGGCTATGGCCATGCTAAGCATGGCTTTTTTGAATGCCATGGAACCGTTGGTAGAAGTCAAATTGACTTTCTCCGCGAAGAACAGACAAGAATTCTCGACAATAACTTCATCGACATTCCCCGTGTTCGCCAGTGGGTGAGCTTTTGTTCAGAAAATCACGCGGAGTGCTCGTCGCCTCATTTCACGTCGAATTACGAGATACCTAACTTTCGCGTCATCGATGTGCGCCGCAGATGTATTATCTCGATGCCAAGCAGTATCAAGTACGTCGCTCTGAGTTACGTCTGGGGCCAAGTGGATACATATCGATTGCTCAAGAGTAATATGAATGAATTGATGAAGTCTGAGGGCCTCAAGAGAGTTTGGACACACATTCCTTGGACTGTGCGAGACGCTATTTCGTTCACGGAATCTATCGGTGAAAAGTATCTTTGGGTCGACACTTTGTGTTTGATTCAAGATGATGCCAACGACATGATACCCGGCATCAGACACATGGATTCTGTCTTCGGCGGAGCGTTTTGTACTCTGGTCGCAGCAAGTGGCAAAGACGCGAACGAAGGTCTTCCTGGTGTATGGAGCGCAGCCCGACGTATACAACATATCGGCGTAATACGTCCAGGTATCAGCGTGATTCTTCACGACGGTTTGGATACGCATCTGCAACAGACCGAGTATGACAGAAGGGCATGGACGTGAGTCGCGCATAATTCAGCCAATGTGTTTATCCTAGACATAGTACTGACCTTCGGACTACCACAGCTTCCAAGAGTACTTTCTGTCTAGTCGGCGGATTGTCTTTGCCAACAATCAAGTCTACTACCTCTGCCGCACAAATTCTTGGAGTGAGCAAGACACAGAAATTAATTCTTCGAAAACCATGCGAGACTCCAGTCTGTTAACTCTAATGCAAAATAGCGGGGGGTTCGAAGAGACAGATACACATGATATATTCTGGATGATTCTCCTATACTACTCGAATCGAAAACTTACGTACGCGCGGGACATACTCAACGCCATAGATGGCATTTGTCATATGCTGTCATTCCGCTGCAAATGCAGTTTCTTTCAAGGCATGCCTGTTGCAGCGCTTGATCTGTATCTTCTGTTTTACACCAGGAACTCCATCAGGAGTCCTGCTCGCCGTCGTCGAGAATTTCCTAGCTACTCGTGGGCCGGGTGGTATTCTCAGATAGGGTTCGAAGAAACTATGTCTGATGACAATCATTCCACGAAGAAGAAAAGTGAATGGCTCTCGGACCAAACTTGGATCATTTGGTACAAATACGAATCTTCAACCGGAGCTGCTTCGCTTGTCTGGGATATCAATCAAAATCCCGGCTTCCTGGAGGCGACGGAGGATGATATAGGGTATCGCAGCAGACGATCGTTCCGACCGAAGAGCGCAAAAACCAGGCTCTCTGGCAATACTCAAATCACCAAACCGTCACCGCGGCAGCACATCATTGACCAACCTCAATGCCTTTACCCACTGCTGCAATTTTGGACGGTGTCAGTGTACTTCAATGTCACTTCCGCCAAGGATCAGGAAGCGATCGATATACTTGATCGAAACGGCGACTACTGCGGCTGCGCGTATCAGAACGCAGTTTCAACTGACATCCACGCCGATAAATCGGAGCCAATCGAGCTGATAATATTATCTGAGTGCTGGAAATCCGATAACAAGGATGCACGAGAGGTTTGGGACAGAACCAGAGAGTACATGAGCAACAATTCAGCGAACGAAGAATATGCCGAAGATTTTGAAGATCATAGTTTCTTCTGGGCCTTGTGGATACAGTGGGACGGCAGTGTAGCAGAAAGAGTTGGTATCGCGCAGATCTTCCAAGCAGCCATGGAAGAGTCACTCGAACCGGGGCCATTTTGGAAAGAGATACTTCTGGGCTGAATCAATTAGCCCCCCCGTCTTATTTCTGGGGGAAGTGGATCACTCACTACAGTTCAAGTAGCAATTAGTATGCAACTGCTCGAGCTGTTAAAATGGATCTAAATGCTGACGGTGCCCTTTCATAGTCAATATTTTCAAAAACGCGAGATGCTGGGGCTAGATCTGGCATGGCTGAGGTCGCGAATTCCTCTCACGTATTCTGTCGTCTCTCAAAGTTGATATGGATACAGGAAGTGTACCTGAAGCCCGAATCGACGGTTTTTAGGCAACTAATATAATCAAGATCGTGTACACCCACCTCACGTTGTTCAGCGAGAAAATGTGAATTATTATCTGAGATGAGTGTTCCGTAAGTGAACTATAAGCAAAGCGCAGGTAGTTTCTCACAAGATCACGTTCTTAATCAAACGTTTTGTAGCCATCACGAAGGTTATAAGTCGACCAATGCACCAGGTTTAAGCTCTGAAAACTTCGCCCACTGTTGCACAGCAATACCACATAAAGCCGGTCAACGAGGCACTGATGAAAGCCGTATTACACAAGCTTCATCAACAACAATATCCCATGAAGTGCGGCATGAAGTGCTGCATAGCACCAACACATCGAATACCTATAATTTCCCCAATTCTGGGCCTCGAAGAATTTCACCATTTACTAGCAAAAGTCTTTTGATCACTTGGAAAGACATGTGCATGGCTGTACCCCTGCATACTCGTGTACTGGTGTCATGTAGTCCTTGATGGGATAGTGCAGTCTCTGCCCTCGAAAGATTGATACAGCGGCACCTCAGGCTTCTTGACATTTTTTGAGAGGAATGAGGAACGAGCAATCATAAGACGAAGCTTTCGACTATCTTGCTGCGTCAGAGTGAGGGAATGTGTTAAATCTCACTTCACTTGTCTCGGGGATGTGCCTGATTGGATCATTTGCCGGTCGATCGCAAGTCCGTTTGTGATTGAAGTGATAGAGGCGTCTGGCAAACTCCAATATTCGACTTTCAGCCAGCCACGCATCCTCGGGTCTGCTAGCGTCGGCAGGGGCTGTCTCACATCCGCTCATGGCCCTGTGGCTATCTATATTTTTATGTCTTATTGGCTTTCTTCTAGTCGACGTAGACTTTTCAACTTAGATACAGAGATAAATGAAGGGCTATGAAGAGACCTAGAGGATATGCTGAAGGTTGATGCAGCCAAAAAGAAAAAAAAAGAAGAAGAAAAAGAAAACAAAAGGGCTGGGGGCTAGAAGTTCGAGAAGGCTCAGCTGCAGGGCTGAGCGTGGAGCAAGGGGTAGAACGCGGAACAAGCAATCGGCAAATCCACTCTACCACTCTACCACCAGTCTAAACGTGTGATAGCTTGGCAGGTAGTGGGAATGGAAACGGCTTTTCGCAGGAAATGAACAGTATCGCGTATAAGATCAGGTCGTCGCTTATGTCATATGTCTTGGCCACCGGCTGCTTGTAGTAAAAATGGCAAAGTCGCGCCAGCTGATGTCTTGGCTATTAAGAAATATAGACTTAGCTCTAACTAGTAATAGAAGTGCAATTCGGAGAGTCTGATGAAATATAAAACACCTCTAGACTCCCCAGTCCAAACCCGTCGTCGCAGCCTTCGCTAGAACATCATCAAGGCTCCATCAAATCGCTTTTTAGGCACTTGAGGACTCCTGTCACAACCAATCCACGATGGCCACGCCTGGAGAATTTGACGCTGATGGGTTTTCGAACAACCTTTTCAGTGATCTGGCTCCCCTTCTTGCTCTCTTCGGAGAAGAAATCGTAGCACAGTTTTTCAGTATGAGCATGGGCTGGGCAGACAACTTTCTTCTGGCCATGGGTCCCGTCGGGATCATCACAATCGTGTTGAGCGCAATTCGTATCGGGGGCAGTGGATGGCTTAAACGTCTTGTTGGGCGGTAAGTTCCTCATAAATTCGGTCCTGGGGGATTTTGATCTGACGAGGCGACATCGCGCTCAGGGGCCGAGAGACACAGGCGGTTGCTGAGCAAGAGCTTCTCTCGTCGACGTCCTCAAGTGTGTGCGAACTATGGAACGGTCAGCAGATTATACGTCTGATTGGAGAGCCCAAAGGAGTGATGACTGTTGTCATCTCAAGGGACGGCACGATCAATACTCTTCCTCAAGCCTTTAAGAAAGGCATCATCGAAACCAAAAGGAACGGGGTCAAGAATGGGGGCGGTTCGAGTGAGGACGACACCAGCTACACCGCATTGACTTTACCCACGAACTTGACATTGAACACCCAGTCTGCGCCTGCCAAGAAATCCGAAATGTGGTTGCTGGCCGGAATCGGTATTTGTCTTCAAGCCATAGCGACTGTGTACCCTGGGCTGGCGACATACTACTTCAAATGGAACAAAGGCGACATACCTGTAGTCGACTATGGGTACCCGTGCTTTGCTGCGGGTACTGTATGCTTGACGATAGGTGTAATATTATGTGGTCACATCATTGAGGGCGCCACGCAGGAGATTGAATTCGTTCTTTCAGAAGAATCGAAGAACACAGGCCGGAGGATTCTATGCCTACAAGAGGATTCAGTCATCGGCGACCAAAGCATACCGTCGTGCGCAATATTTCTTGCAGAGGGGGATGGAATCCTGAGAACCTCGAGAAGAGGTTATTCGAAGCATGGACCTGCCTGGTACGAGACGTCATATATGCTTGAAATCCTCATAATAATGTTTCATAGGACCCGAGCTGCGGTGCCGACTTTTCTCGCTTTATCTGGATACATTGTCCAGTTTGTTGGGCTTCGGACGCTCCACTGGTCAGCCACGATTCTTCAACTGGCGGTGACCATTGTGATGACAGGTGTCCGAGCCTGGGCAAGAAGATGCCTTGCCTGGAATCCAGAGACATCCGACTTAACCTTACAAGGTCATGAAATGGCCTGGCTCGCTCTGCTTCTCAGATCCGAGGCAGAGATGCAGGAAGATTGTCCTGAGAGCCAGCGTGGATGGTTCAGTCACCTAATCCCGTGTCTTCGCACCAAGTCAGGGCGGAAGAAGAGCGTCGACGATTATAAGAGTCTTTTCTTTTGGGAACTTATTTCCGATCATACTGAGGAGACTGACCGCGTTTGTGTCTTGGCCTTTGTGGATAAGCATCCACAGCCTTCGCGAAGAGTTGATTCTTACGCGAGACGCAAAACACGCTATCTTTCGGGCAAACTACTCTCAAATGTGACGGGACCATTAAAATTGCACCTCGAATTCCGGAAAGGAGTTTCACTTAAGCCCGTCAACCCGAGGAGCCCCCACGTCGCAAGCCCGTCGGAGGTATACGCAAACATCGCTTCCCGCATCGGTAAATCAAACACCACGGCCGGAGACCGCGACTCCGAGGAAGCTACGTCGGTTCTCTGTAGAGTGATCGAAAATGTGATGGCTGTTTTTTGCAACACAAACGGTGTTGTTTGGAAGCAGCCGATCCAAGCGCTTGTCGACGACGGAGATCAGAATGAGCCACTTCAGGCTTGCTGCGAGTTCGACATCCGCGAAGGTCGCGTTTCCGAATACCGCGACAGTGATAAGACCAAACGCAGCTTTACAATGGTCCTGCAGCGCAGTCCCCGTCAGCCATGGGTCGTGTCAAATCGATCTCAGCTTCAGGCTGCCATATCTTTGTCTTTTTACACCAACGAATTCCGACGCATGTGCGTCAATGACCAGAAAGATGCGGCTGAAAAGGTATCGGAGTGGGTTCCCGATGGCAATGATGGTTGCTTTCAACGCATTATCGGCTCCGGTACGCATGTTGAAGCCGAGATCCTTGCTGAACAAATACAGATGTGGCTTGAACGCCGTGTCCAAAGGTCGACACTGCCAGCCATGCGAGGTTTTCCACCCCAAGTGAAAGCAGCCTGGGTGGGGAAGGAGGAGCCGCCAAGAAGACCGGTCAAGAAAGCCACTTCTGCATCGTATCTCGGCATGTTTCTTTCATCATGCTCGTGAGTGTCAAGTGCAGTTTTGATGGATCTTTTCGTAGCTGACACGATGGCGCAGACGGGGGCCCTCAACTCCACAACGTCGTTCCCAAGAGTTGTGGATCTCCGAACGCCCACAAGTGACAGAAGCTTTCGAATATGCTCAAGAGTTGTTTTCAATCTTCATGCTCGCTTTGGCCTCGCAGATCGACCGGGTCAACGGAGAAACGCAGGAGATATATCGAAAGAGTGAAGGCAGCGAGGGACTGGTAGAAAATACTGTTTTCAAGTCCATCGCGGAAATTGTCTGTGGCGAAAAGCTTGCGGCGAGCATTGATGAAGCATACGTCTTGATCATACCAGCGTTTGCTAAGCACAAGCTCCTCCCAACCCGCTCTGGTCCGCAGGATCCTGCATGCTAGCGGGGTACGATCATCTAGATATTTAAGAACTGCTGGCAGGCAGACGAATTTGGTGCGTTGAATAGTACATTGAACGGAGCACTCGAGTGTGTTGAAGTTTGGCACGTCGTTTGCCGAAGTCTGGTTGTTTGATGTTCGGAAACAATTCATTTTCGTTTTTCGTATTTCATCAGTCGATGTCTCTAAAGCCGGGAACAATCGAGAGCGGAAGCGAGATCTTACGTTCGGTACAGCAAGAATCAAATGAACTAAAATGCATGTCAGTCATTTCGATAGCAAGTATGATCAGGTTTTTGAGCCGGATTCTTCATTGTGATGGCAAATCAATGACTGTGATTTCACTGCATCTGCTGAGATGGATACAAGAGGCAGCTTGCGCTGAAGAGTCGTGGCGGTGCCATGTCTGCCTCGGTGTGGCTTGCGTGAAGCGGGTCCAGAGCGAGCTGCGCCACGATCGGAAACATCCGCAGCATCATTTCGCCGGGGTGATTTGAGTGTTGTCGGGTTGTGGCGTCACATGACCCCATGAATCCCCTCGATCGGGATGCGGGAGGCCAGCAGCCGGCGCCGCCACTTACGCTCAGCAATTTAGAGCCCAAAACCGTGGCTTGGGCAATTGTGGGCGGGAAGAAAATGGCTGGCCATCGAATTTACGCATCTTTTTTAGGCCAAAACCCCCAGTCCACCTGACAACAAGCCTTCCCGCGTCTCCGCGAGGCTTGTCGAAACTCTATCCAGGCCATCAGACGGATCTTGCCATTCGAAGGATGAGCTTTCGTTATGGGCGAGGGCTTGAACGAGGCGATGTCGCGGTATTTGAGTTGGGCTTACGGGAGATGTGCCTTTGCTGTCAAGCTTCGTTTACCCCTGTCCATCCATCGAACTTGTGCCTCGTTCAGGCTCGGGATCCGGTTTGCGCTGATGATGGATATCGGACCAGAAAGCATGTTGTCAGCTTTGCAATGCGTCGACGAGTCGTCGTCCATGACGGTCTGGCCCCAAGGAGAGGGGGAAAGCGTTGGTGGTGGTGGTGTGTCTTGGAAGCTTGTGGCTGGCTACTCCGAAGAGTGCGCGCGTGCTTGTGCTGTGGCTGATGTCATTCTGCATGCAGCCTCGATTTCAGGTGTAGTCGAGACAAAGACCATCAGAGCTCAACGCCACCATATTCCCATTTTGGGCCGCAGGTTGGGCGACCAGACCAGATCCCAACGGTCGGCATTTGCGCAGTCTCAATTCTGTGTTGCTGATTCCTTTCGCCTTTCGCACAATTCTTCTGTTTAATGAGGCGACTGAGAAAAGAAGCAATAGCCAAGAGAACAGATCGACTTGGCAGGAGATTTCCTCGGTGCTTGAGTGTGCTTGGCCGAGGTGTTACGTTCCTTGGCGAAGCTTGTTTTGGGCGGTTTCTGCTGTGGTGAGTGGGATTCGGGGCAAGTGGCGCGTCTTGGCACGTCGCCGGGGTCTCTGACGACATGCCCTTTTTCTGTTCATTTTCTTCTCTCTGTTTTTTCTCTTCTGCTCATCGAAGCTCTTCATTTTCTCCGTGCCCAACTCAATTGCGCGCACAGAAAACAAACACACACGGGATTCCATCATCCAAGGAGCAATAGCAGCCAATGGTTCGCAGAGTCAAAAAAACATTAAAGCGAAAAGGGGGCGTTAAATGGCGGGCCCCGCTTAAGCGATGGCCTGGCGCAACGGCATTGGATCAGAACAGACCAGTGGTAGGGAGCGACACGCTTGTTGCACAGAACGGGATAGGCGAAAGTGAGGGAGTCGATTCAGGGAAATTAGCGCTGCGCGTCGACGTGGTAGCGCAAGCAGGCCTTCTTTGGCTCTTTGGTCCTTTGGGGGCACTTTAGAGTGGACTGACGTAGGACTCTGGAGTCCCCCGTTGTCCCTTGAAACTGGTGGATGGGTGATGGACGAGGGAGGTCCTCTGCGGCAGCCAAAGAAAACAATGATCCTCATCGTCCACTCACTCGTCCAGGAGTCGATGCTTAATTACTTCTTGGCACCCTTCGTTTTTCATCCCATCCTTTCCTTCTCTTCCTTTTCCCATTTCCCACGGCCACCCACCCCTCCACCGCCCCGGTATCCGTCTGCTACCTTAGCTTCATAAGCTTTGTTCGCAGCAGCAAGCACCGCACACTGCCCAGCTAAGCCCGACAACATTACGTTTGGCAAGGCAGTCTACGGTACCTACCTACCTTACGGATTACGGATACTGCGCATCTTCCGGACAAGTGAATACCTATCCGTACCTTAACCTACCTACTCGCAAGCAACGCACGACTCGCACTCGTTCCAGAGCTTGCCCACTTTTCCGCAGACACAGCCTCAATCTGTCACTCCGAGGGTGCATAGCGCTAGGTTACTACAACCGCCGTCGCGACTACCCAGGACCACCGGTGGCCACCCGATCACATTTTTCGCCTCTTGGCCGACGTTTCCTCCATCCGAAGGAGACACAGCCCGAATCGCAGCTGCAGGCACACAAACGGCCGACACGTCGCCGTCTACACCGCAGTCCCTTAGCCCCAGTTGACAACGAGTCTTGGCTTGCGCGTCTCGCTGTGTGTTGGCTTGTCTTCCCGCTTGTCAATCTCACCATCGCCAACCGGAGCCCCGGTTTTGCTCATCTCCGGCCGGCAGCGGGTATTGTCCGATCAATACTACCACCCTTTGCCAAGGAGGCCTCTCCCATCACCGCGCCACGGTATTCTTCGTATATTGCTGTGTACCTGTTGCCGTGTGCTATCGTCACTTTCGACCTTATTCATCCAACCAGGAATTCGGCACAAACCACACCACCAGCATCCCCGACCACTGCTCGGTTCGCGTGTTTCGTCTCAACATTCGGGCGCTGATTTGAAGCGATCTGATCTTTGCCACTACAAACTCCAAAGCAAGCACAGGCGCTCAGCCGGCAACCCGTCGTCAGCATGAACTCCTCAACCTGTAAGTACGGCACCAGGAATCCGATTGACATCTCCCTTATTACCCGCCCATCCCCGTTCCTACCCCCCGTCACCGTTGCACCCGTCGATACCTTGGCGGAAAAGAAGAAAAGAGACACCATCAAATCATCTCTTACCTAACCCCCTCCTTTCCCCATCACCCCCATCACGAACTCCTGTCTCTCCCTTTCTTGGCGTCGTCGTCGGTGGGAAGCTATCCCCTTAGACCGCTGCTCTAGACGCCGTAGTCTATCCATCTTCCCCCAATCACCTGCCGCCTCGAGCGCGGATTAGACCAATTCTCGCCTATTCCCCCCCGTCGCCTCGCATCCCCTCCCCACATCATTCCCACACCTCACTCCACATCGAAAGTTTCACGTCATCACCCAATCTCACTTAACGAACCGCTCCCTTCACACTCACTCACCTCACCCGTTCTTCTCAACTTCTCACTGCTGCTCTGCGTCCCGCCCGTCACTAACCATGCCCGACCTCGTCGGCTCAGTCAACCACTTTGACATCAAACGCAAAGCTCACGGTCTCAGCCGCAAGAGCACAGAGCAGACATGGAACCCGTTCCGCCATGTATCCTGGGATAACCGCCCCAGCAAGCGGTCCACCTGGGACGGCGCCAACCTCGAGGCCCAGCGCGAGATCCCCAGCAGAGCCGCCGACGACGCAGAGATCGAGGAGCCGATACACCACGTCCAGAGCGAGCCCGCGCCCCGTGACTCCGACACCGTACGCAGCCTGAGCAAGGACACGAGGACGGGGAGCGGCAGCGGCGAGACCATGTTCGAGAACAAGAAGGAGCAGGAGGCCGCAGACACCGGCCTGAGGAATCGAAAGACCGACGCCGCCGGCGCGCAGGGCAGCTCACCACCCGACGAGGAGGAGAGGGAGAAGCCCAAGAAGCAAAAGTCGGGCCTCATCCGCCATGTCGAGCCGAAGCAGCCGTTCACCGTCGCCAACCAGCTGCAGAGGACGCTGCTCTGCTCGTGGATCAACATCCTGATCCTCGCCGCCCCGGCCGGCATCGCCATCTCCTACGTCAACGTCAGCAAGATCGCCGTCTTCGTCGTCAACTTCATCGCCATCATCCCCCTCGCCGCCATGCTCGGCTTCGCCACCGAGGAAATCGCCCTGCGCACCGGCGAGTCGCTCGGCGGCCTCCTCAACGCGACCTTCGGCAACGCCGTCGAGCTCATCGTCGCCATCATCGCGCTCGCCGAGAACAAGCCCCTCATCGTGCAGACCTCCCTCATCGGCTCCATCCTCTCGAACCTGCTGCTCGTCATGGGCTTCTGCTTCTTCTTCGGCGGCCTGCGCCGACCGGAGCAGTACTTCAACACGACCGTCGCGCAGACAGCCGCGTCCCTGCTCGCGCTCGCCGTCGCCTCCGTGATTGTGCCCTCCGTCTTCGACAAGAATGACGGCACCAACAACCCGACGCACGTCGCGCAGCTGTCCCGCGGCACCGCCGTCATCCTGCTCATCATCTACGCGTCGTACCTCTTCTTCCAGCTCAAGACGCACTCGGCCGTCTTCAACGAGGAGTCGCAGAAGGTGGCTGCGAAGCCATGGTCGCGCGGCGGCCTCAAGGAGGGCGCGCTCGGGCGTGGATTGGCAGGTGCCGGCGCGCGCATGGCGCAGACGGGCGTGCGCGACCACGATGAGCGTGCCGAGCTCAGCCGGATTATGATGCAGCGCCCCAAGGAGGACGAGGACGACGACGAGGAGGAGGACCCGCAGCTGCACTTCCTGGTCGCCGTCGGCACGCTTGCCGGGTCGACGGTTCTGATCGCCTTCTGCGCCGAGGCCATGGTTTCTTCGATTGACGCGGTTACGAAAGCTTCTGGTATCAGCGAGGAGTTCGTCGGACTGATTCTGCTGCCGATTGTGGGCAACGCCGCGGAGCACGCGACGGCTGTGACGGTTGCGATTAAGGACAAGATGGATCTCGCGATTGGCGTGGCGGTCGGCTCGAGTATGCAGGTCGCGCTGTTCCTGATCCCGTTGCTGGTGATCATCGGCTGGGGCATGGGCAAGGACGACATGACGATGAGCTTTGACCTGTTCCAGGTCGCGGTGCTGTTTGTGGCGGTGCTGTTGGTGAATTACCTCATCAGCGACGGCAAGAGTCACTGGCTTGAGGGGTTGCAGCTTATTTGTCTGTATGCCATTATTGCCGTGTGTTCATGGTGTAAGTTTTGTCCTTATGCACATACGGTTGAAATTAGTACTGACAAGATATACAGGGTACCCCGCCGAGAACGTCGCTGGCTAAGCGTCTTTCGTCACTCGTTACGACCGTCATTTTCATTTTACGTCTGGACCATACAAAAAGAATTTCTGTTCTGAGCGCTGTTACAACCTTTCTTCTTCTTTTCTCCATTGACCATAATGTCTTGTTCTTGATTCATGAGAAGCATACATGATGGAACGTGTGGCTTTTCAATTGTACATATAAGATTGTGTGAGCGAGGATTTGTCGGGGAACTGTACATTTTGAAAATTCCCATGCTGGCGGTGGTTGCAGATCAGGATTAGGGACCGAAGAGAAAGAGGCCTGATGTGGAAACAGGATGATGCTGTTCGATGGCATTAGATACCAGATACAAGTGCAGCAAGTTGGCTGAGGGCTGACTTCAATGAAAAGATTGAAATTTTACGAAATACCAACTCGGGTTTATAGTGAGACGATGACGTGCAACGGCCGTGACGACTGAGATTCGTCTCTGCAGCCGACAGCAGAGCTAAAAAACAAAAACGTCTTTGGGCCTTTTGTAGGAGTCAAGCCAGAATTCATCATCTGGAACATGGTGACTAAGCGCAAAACAAGGTATTCATGGTGTGAGGAGCACCAATCCGCCAGCCATCGTCTTCACCCGGTTTGCGATCCAAGGTCTTCCGCCTGCGCACATCATCAAAGCTCGCATCTTCTTGCAGTTGGTTATGTGGGTAGAATAAGACGGCAGGGGAGATGGCGGACTTAGGATCTAGTCGGACCTGAATGCTCAAAAAGCAGGACTTGGCTTTGGGATGGCGAGGACTGGTGTTCAATCTTTTCTTCCCATTCTCTTCCGGCAAATTTTCCTCCCGTGAGAGATGTCGAAGAGATACATTTGTGAAGGTGTTTCATTGGTTGTACTGCCGTGGCTTTTATGCCCGTTGGGCTGGAGCGTGTCTTCACGGTGAGATCGGACTTTGCACTCTCATTTTGGATGTATAAAGGTGACTGGGCAGCTTTGGTAGATGATGGAGACCAACAGCCAATAGGGCACGGCGAATTGCAAGACGCTAAACATCACGAACCGACATGGATTGGAGAGGCCACGAGGTTGCACTTCCTCAGTCGAGACCGCGGCGGATGTTCCATGGGAGAAGTGGTGGACGTGAAATCATCTCTCGTCACTGCTGTCCGGCGGTTAGTTTGCTTGGTGAGGGGCGAATACCCCAAGGCCGAGGGTTTGTGAAGGTATTCGCCCCTCACCAAGCAAACTAACCGCCGGAAAAATACGTCGACCACCTGCTGAACCCTTTGGCGTCGGGAGATAGCTTTCTGTGGCTTGACATTGCGAAAGGTCTCCATTATTGCGTTGAATTATCCTGCATCTTGTGCGAAGATGAGGTTCTAAACTTGAGCTGTCTACATGCATGACAGCGTCCGTCTGTGTGCCAATTGCCACACAAGGCGCTTGATCTCTTGAGGATACGGACTCGACATATCGGCATTCCCCTGCCCTGCAGGTAACGTTTTCCACGCAAAGCGAGGTGTTGCATGGGTATATATAGCACTTTGACAAAGCGTCACCAGTTAGTCGACAAAAATGTCGCCAGTGCATTGAATTTCAGAAAATGAGGCGCAAGAACGGTGCCTTCCTTCGTGTCCGAATTGCATATGTGCGTCTGGACGACGGCGGAAGTTTGTAGGTTTTGAATGCCTTGGGGCTTTTCTCGGTGTTTGTCGTCCTTGTCAGTTTATTCGCTTGCGAACACCCCTAGTAAATGCAGGACGTTAGCCGGGAGCTGGCTTGTGTGAGAGATTTGAAATGTTGTGAATTGATGACTTGAGTAAGACGGATGAGATGTGGTGAATGAAGAGACTGACATTGCTGTCTGCGGCTGGCAGCGATGAAGTACAAAAGAGGGTAAAGGGGCTTGCACTCGCAGAACGGAGCCGCGCCAGATGAACCGGAAGGGGGTCCGGATACGCTGGCGTGAGTCGAGAAGCTCCTGATGTGAAGGGCATCAACACGAAGGCCACAATTTTCAACTCAGGGTACGACACAAGGTCTTCCGTCTCGGCTCGTCGTCTCACTCAAATCCTCTTGCCTGGGGTTTTCTGGCAGAATAAGAAGGGAGGGGAGGCGTTGGGCTTGGGACGATGTGCAACGACTGGGATCTGTATGCTCATGGAGCGCAGCTTGGTCTATTACAACGGAGAGCCCGTGTTGAGCCTTTTCCTTTTCGTTCCCCTTTGGGATTCACGGCGAACCTAATTCAAGATTGCCAAGACACTATTGGTGAGGGTATGTTGATTGGATAATGTCGCGGCCAAAGATATCGAATGGGATCATTTGTATCTCTGGTGCGAGGTTTGTTTTGACATTGACTCGATTTAGGTATCAAAGTGTGTTTGAACCTTTGAACTGCTGAGGGGCAGACAGAATCACAGTTCTCCAAGCAATGATTGCAGTCAACAGGTTTCAATTATATTATGCGAATGGTGATGTTGGTGAGAATGCTGGTGTAACCCGTTGGTGGCAGAGGGCTCAGGAAGAGGTGGATACGAGGTCATCTTTGATCATCGCCATCCTGGGTTTCATCTTTGTGATAGGGAGTGAATACTCCCGGGCTGGACGTGTGTGAAAGACGTGATATTTCTTAAATCAGTAGGCCACCTATTCATCCCAGGTAGTCAGATGATATGGTGTGGTACGACAGCACTATACGTATGCGAATGGAACCCCATTGCGCTGCAATATCGTTTACCACGCGAGATAACGAGATTTTATACCCATTCCTCGAGCTATACAGCGCCAGGGCAGTGTTCGCCTCCCAACAGCAACAGACGCGCTTGATTCGTTGGGGGGGGGGGGTGGGTACGGGGGTTACCCATTGGCGTGAACCAGCCCGGTTGCCCCGGGGCCCGGTTGGTTGGGTTAAAAAAAATTTGAAATGTGGGATTCAAA